>JAKWIY010001177.1:0-23995 GCA_027704805.1 Solanum corneliomulleri | reverse complement strand
CTCAATCAGTAGAATGGGATTGAAAGGGAGCTCTTGCCTTCTCGAAATACCTCCATCTCTTTTGCACCTATCACATGTCTTGTCAAACTCATGAGCATATTGGTGGATGGTTTGCCAATAGTATCCACACTGCAAGATCTTAAGGGCAGTCTGGATACCACAATGATGCCCATTCACAGGCGAGGAATGGCATGTCTCCAAAACACTTATCATCTCAACTTCCGGCAAAAAACAGTAAATAATCCCATGATCACAACTCTGGTACAAGTAAGGCTCATTATAAAAAAACTTTTTCACATCATGCATGAACTTTTTCCTATGATAGAAGGACAATTCCAATGAAACTATATCACTAGACATAAAATACACAAAATCGGCGAACCATGGAATCAAGTCTTGAGAAGGTGTCATCAATTTCAGCCTTTCCACCCAAATCTCGCATTACTTCATCCTCTAACCTGTACAAGTGATCTACTACTTTATTTTCAGTCCTTTTTCTATCTTTCACCTCAAAATCAAACTCTTGCAAAAGTAGTACCCATCTAATCAAACTTGCTTACACATCCTTCTTTTTCATTAAATATCTCAAAGTGGAGTGGTCAGTATTCTCTATGACTCTTGTGCCAAGAAAATAGGAGCAAACTTTTCAAAAACAAATACCTCCGCAAGGAGCTCTTGTTCAGTAACAATGTAGTTCTTTTGTGCTTCATTTAAGGCCTTAGTAGCATAGTAAATGAGGTGATGGATTTAATTCCTTCACCACACAAGGAGAAACCCCACTAGCATCACACATCACCTCAAATGGCTTACTCAAATCCGAGAAAAATAATTATGGGCGCAGACACCAACTTTGCCTTTAACTCTCCAAATGACTTCAGACATGATTCATCAAAATAAAATTTACATAACTTCTCAAGTAACTTGCGCAGAGGATATGCAATTTTTGAGAAATCCTTAATAAACCTTCGGTAGAAGCCCCGCATGTCTAACAAAACTTCTCACACCTTTTACAGAGATGTGTGGAGAAAGTAACTCTATAACTTAAACTTTGACTTGATCAACCTCTATCCCCTTCTCTAAGATGCAATGGCTCAATACAATATCCTCTTTCACCATGAAGTGACATTTCTCCAAATTTAGCACAAGGTTGCAATCTTCACACCTTTTGATAACCTCAGCCAAGTGACTCAAACAACGATCAAAGAATCACCAACCATTGAAAAATCATCCATAAATACCTCAATAGTTTCCTCCACCATATCGGAGAATATCGACATCATATATATTTGAAAAGTAGCAGGTGTATTACACAACCTAAAAGGCATCTTCTTTAATGCGAATGTCCCATAAGGGAAAGTAAAAGTTGTTTTCTCTTGATCCTCTGGTGCAATAAAGATTTGATTGTAACCTGAATAACCATAAAAAAAATAGTACCACCCTTTACTTGCAAGCCTATCTAACATCTGATCCATGAAGGTCATAGTAAAATGTTCCTTCTCAATTCATGCATTGAACTTCCTAATCGATACAAACTCTCCATCCGGTCACTAGCCTCATTAGAACAAGCTCATTCTTCTCATTAGGGACCACTGTCATTCCCCTTTTTTTAGGCACACACTGAACGAGGCATACCCAACTACTATCTGCGATGGGATATATGACTCCGGCATCCAACAACTTAATAATCTCCTTCTTAACTACCTCTTGCATAGGTGGATTCAAACGTCTTTTGTGCTCAATACTTGTCTTCTTATCGGGCATGAGTTGGATTTTGTGTGAAAAAATACCGGGTGGGATCCCAATAATATCCGCAATAGTCCAACCAGTGGCTGGTTTGAACCTCTTTAACACTTCTACCAGACACTCTACTTGTTTCACATTCAAATTCGACGCAATGATTACCGGCAAAATGTCATCTTTCCCAAGAATACATACCTCAGATGAGGTGGTAGAGCCTTAAGCACTAATTTGAGGGCGTACTCAATAGATGGTTTTGCGGGTGGAGACTCGCGATGCTTTATATATAATTCCAATTTCATTGGTTTAAACCGAAAGTCACCTCGATCAAGTGCCGCAACCAATGACCCATACTCTTCAATACCATCACTCTCAAAATTTATGGTCAGTGCCTCTAGTGCCTCAACAACAAGGTGTTTTACGATTTGTACCTCAGACGTACTCTCAACCCTATACGATATAGCAGATACCGTTTAGAGCCCACCAATTTACTTCATGGTCTTACAAATATTGAAAGTGGCTCCTTCATTGTTTAACCTAAACTTCATCTGTCCTTTTTCCATGTCAACTAAGGAGCGATCGGTAGTAAGAAAAGGCCTCCCAAAAATAATAGGCACCTCAAAATCCACCTCAAAGTCAAGAATCACAAAATTGACAAGAAATATAAATGACTCCACATTCACTAACACATCGTGGAGTATACCAATATGCCTTTTCACCATTCGATCGACCATCCGTAACCGCAATGAAGTGGGATTTGGGTCACCCTACCCCAACTTCTTGTATGTACAGAGTGGCATGAAATTTATGCTTGCGCCAAGATCACATACTGCATTAGTAAAGTGTAACAACCTGATAGTACATGGAATAGTGAAAAAGCTCGAATCTTCTTTCTTTTGAACAAGAGACCTTGTAGCAATAGCACTACAATGTTGCATTCGTTCATCATCCTCTAAACTTATAGATCTCTTCTTATTAACCATATCTTTCATAAACTTGGCATAACCGGACATTTTTTCAAGAGATTCTATCAAAGGGACATTTATGGAAAGTTGCTTCAACATGGAAATAAAACACTGGTATTTACCATCTCAGTCTTCTTCACTAATCTTTGAGGAAATAGTGGGGGTGGTCTAGGAACGGGAATAACCTTTTGGGGTGTCTCTGCTTCTTTCACCATTTTTTGTAACACCCTCACAATTATCTCCCACTACCTCATCTTCAACTACAGATAACATGGGTGGATCAATGGTTGGTTTACCCCCTCGAGTAGTGACTGCCATACAATGCCCATCTTTTTTTGAATTTTGAATAGTATTTCTAGGAAGAGTACTCAGTTGACGTGGGTTCATAGTAGTAGACAATTGGGCCATTCTCAACTCAATATTCTTGATTGAGATTGCATGTGCATCCACTTTTTCCCCA
Source organism: Solanum corneliomulleri (assembly GCA_027704805.1). Classification (NCBI taxonomy): domain Eukaryota; kingdom Viridiplantae; phylum Streptophyta; class Magnoliopsida; order Solanales; family Solanaceae; genus Solanum; species Solanum corneliomulleri. The sequence continues at coordinate 20,833 of JAKWIY010001177.1, read as the reverse complement.
ATATTAGCCAAATTACTTCTCAATTCTTTGGCGTGCTCGTCACTAGCATCAAAATGTTTTCATCATTTTTTGCAACATGTCCTCAACTCGCGCCATACTACCAGCACCATCCCTAGGAGCGACTTCTCAATTTCAATGTGGAATATAGGGCCCACTCCGATCATTTCTGTTACCATAGTTACCCCGTTTGATGTTATTGTCGTGATTGTAGTTTCCATCTCGAATATAATGACCCTCTCTGCTGTAATTCCCATAGTACCAACTTTGATTTCTTTGACCTCGGCGCTAATTTTCATGATTCGAGCCTTGGGAGTTTTGTCAGAAACACCACGTCTGATCATTCACTATATAAGAATCCTATTCATAGTAGACTTCATCTGCTGGCCTCGGTATTTTAGTTAAATAATTCACTGCATTTACTTTCTCCGCACGTCCACCAATATGTTTTAATACTAACCCAAGCTCAGTTCTCATTTGAGCCATCTCTTCACGAATCTCATCAGAGGCTGGGTTGTGTATAGCTTGCACTGCAAAGGTGTTTCTCCCAGTGTCCAACTTCCTAGTGCTCCAAGCCTTATTATATGCGAGAGATTTCTCCAACTTCTCCGCGATCTCTGCATATGTGCACTCACCATAAGAACCACCCGTAATAGTATCAAGTGTTGTCTTATTATTATAATCTTTCCCCATATAAAAGTACTCTTTCAACGACTTATCATTAATGCAGTGGTTTGGGACACTTCTCATAAATGAGGTGAACCTATCCCAAGATCTACATACCGACTCCCCAGGCAATACCATAATGTTTTTTACTCTATTTTTGTGGTTGAGCGTTTTAGAAGCCGGGTAATACCATGCTAGGACACATCCCTCAACTCCTCCCAAGTATAGATCAAATTATAGGGCAACTCAATACACCAAATTGTGGCATCTCCCGTTAGTGAGAGAAAGAACACCCTTAATACAATGACATCCATGTCCAAGTCTGTACTCCCTAAATAACTCTCACACATCGAACTCAGTTTGGCGATGTGAGCATGTGGATCCTCAGATGGTAGCCCTGAAAACGAACCTGTAGTGGTGAGAATCTGCATCAAGCTACTAGTTACCACGAATGTATGACCCTATGGTTGAGGAGGTAGGACAAGGGACCCATCAGAATCTGTGATGTTAAAATTGCTCCTATAATAATATTGAGGGCATGGGGCGGGAGGTTGCCTTCTCAAAGCACCATCACCAGGGTTCTCCACAATCACTTGATTGTGAGCATCAACTAGCGGAGGAAGTTGATGGTTGATCCCATCACAAAGATTAATAAGATTCTGTGGATAGTTCATTCTGCGTAGTGTATGGTTCAGTTCTGGATCAAATGGAAGTATTGGTTCTCCTCGACTCCTTGTACTTGGCATGAACTAGAGCTAGACCTAAAAGACACAAAAACAAAGATAAAAACTAAAATTAGGAAATTGTTGACAAAAATTTAGTAATTGATATTAAAGTAAATCTAAAAGCCACTTTCCCCAGCAGCGTTGCCAAAATTTGACACGCTCAAATTATACTTCCCTAAAGAAGTATAAGCGGTCGTATCAAGTAAAGAACCAAACTATTCGGTTGTGGGAGATGCCATGAGGAAAATGGTTTAGACTTAAATTTAACGAACGATTACCTCTATTTAGTCAAGTCTTTTCCGAAAACTAGTAATTAAAAGGGGGCTTTTGCAAAATAAAAGCGTTGCAATGTTGTGAAATTAAACAAGTAACCAAAGTAAATTATTGGTGTGTATCAAGTTATGACAGAAACTAGGGTATAAGTGTTCCTCATAGGTTCATAATGCCATAATCCTCGCTATAACAACTCTTTCCTAATGTTTTGCATGCAAAATGATAAGTTATATATCTTTAAATTCTTGGTCCAACATTTAGAGATTTTCACCACATAGCTTGGTACGACTACATCTGTCTAAGTTACTATTCCTTACCTTTAATTCATATTAAGCATCATATTGGATGTTTAGCTTAATTATTACTTCGCACCAATTGAAACTAGCCTATTATATAGTATCCACTAAATCTATGTCAATAATTATTTTCCTATTCACTACCCCGTTGGTCCAACAAGTAATAATAAGGCGACTTCTAACACGTGCACTCGTAAAAGAGACTTCTAGACAAAAAGAATTATTGATGTATGCAATAACCTAGTTGAGAATTGTTATTTAGCTAGGGTTATTTTGTTAATCACTCATAGTTCCCACAACCCTAGTTGTGGATTTAGTTACCCATGCTTAGAAGAACACAATTCATTATTGATGAATAAGAAATTATGAATTTACTTTGAAAAATTTGAAGAAAATCATGAAATTCAACTTGAAATCACATAATCGTCAAAAACACCAAATCCAGAAATTTAAATTAATGACAAAATAAATCTGCAAGAACAAAAGTACAAAACTATTAAAAGAAATTCATCCCCCAAAATGAGGTTTTTAAACCTATTTAAAATAAAAAAAGTCCTAAATTAAAAAGAATTCAAAATAAGGAAAGTTTTGTCCAAAATGCGGCTTCAATCGAGGACCCCACAGACAGTCCGTCGATCAAATGAAGAATCATCGACTGCCTCTATCGGTCCATAGTTAGCATCTTTTCAAAGCATGGATGTTGCATTTTCTCTGATCCAATCGACGGACTAGCAACACGGTCCGTCGATTCACTTATGGTCCGTCGATGCTCTCATCATTCCATACTTAGCTTTTTCTTCAACACCGAGTACTGGAGCATTCTCTCATCTCATCAACGATTTGTTGGGATCGACGGACCATCAATCCTTAATTCCCCGAGTTGATTCCAGATGCTTGAACCTCAAGTTGACGATCATCACCTACGGTCCATCGATGGAGCGACGGGTTGTCGATGGCTTCATGGGTCACTTCTGCACCAATTTCTGCAAAGTCTTCTGCATTTCTATTTTGGACAACTTTCCTACAAAAAAGGATAAAAATACATTAAAATTACTATAAAAGGGTCCTAGACACACACTAAACTTAAGGAAAAAGCATTGAAAGTACCGTGAAAACATGGTACATCACAAGGCACTCACCCGGATGTTTCTTACAACATTAAAGGAAAGTGAAGTAAGTTTTAGTGCCAGAAACACTTCTCTGAGACTTAAAGTCTAGTTCCTTAACCTTCTGATCATACTTGTTCTTGGAGGATGGAACATCAGCTGACGAATGAGCAGGGGTTGAAAACATCTACTGACTCTATGAGCGGTTTCCACCACCCAATTTCTGCTGAGAATAGTCATAGTTCCCAATACTAGGCTTGTTATTCTCTTTGGCGTGTTTCCTAAGATTATCCCCCTCAACCTGCTGAGCATGAGTCATAAGCGTATAGATGTTCATATCTCCCAATAACATAGCATTTCTGCACTCTATTTTCACCAAATCTGACACTCCAAACAAGAACTTATTCACCCGAGCCCTAGAGTAAACAACCATGTAATAAGCATACCTGGAGAGTTGGTTAAACTTGAGCCCATACACTTGGACAATCATGTTACCATGCTTTACGTTCATGATTTTCTAGGCCTTTGTTTCTCTCAACTCTATTGGGAAAAACTTTTCCAGAAAGGTATCACTAAAGCAATCTCAAGTAAAAGGAGTTGTATCTGTACCACTTTTCTCCTTCCCCTGGGTGTACAAGATATGAGCCACATCTTTCAACAGTTATGATGTCAACTCAACACGATCATTCCCAGTGAGCTGCATCACCTCAAAGATCTTGATTTAATCCAAGATGGAAACTACAACCGCGACAACAACTTCAACAGGGGTAACAATGATAATAGAAATGATAGGAATGGGCCCTATGTTCCTCCTCAAAATTTTGAAGTTACTCATAGGGATACTGGAGGTAGTATGGTGCGAGTTGAGGATATGTTGCACAAAATGATGAGGAGGTTCGATGCTAGTGATGAGCACAATAAAGAGTTGAGGAATGATTTAGCGGCTATTGGGCAAAAAGTTGATACACATGCAATATCGATTAAGCCACTTGAGTTACAATTGGCCCAATTTTGTGTGACTGTGAACACACGGCAACCGGGCATTATTCCTACAAACACTGTCCAAAATAAGAAAAATGATGGACATTTTATGGCAATCACTACTCGCGGTGGTAAGCAAACCATTGAACCACCTATGCCGTCTAATGAGAAAAAGGTGACAAAAGATACTGATAAAGTGGTAGATGTTAATGGTGAAGAAGAGGATAACACTGTAAAATATGGTGAAGTGCCTAAAAAGGTAACTCCCATTCCTAGGCCACAACCCCTATTTCCTCAAAGATTACTGAAAAAGACATAGGATGGTAAATATCGGCTTTTTATAACAATGTTGAAGAAACTTTCTATCAATGTCCCTTTGGTAGAAGCTTTAGAACAAATGCGCGGTTACGTCAAGTTTATGAAAGATCTGATTACAAAGAAAAGAACGGTCACTTTTGAGGATGATGATAGAATGCATCATTGTAGTGCTATTGCTACAAGATCCTTGGTACAAAAGAAAGAAGATCCGGGTGCGTTCACTATTCCTTGTACAATCGGAATATTACATTTTGCGAAAGCCTTAAGTGATCTGGGGGCAAGCATAAATCTCATGCCCCTCTCGATTTACAAGAAGTTGGGTTTGGGTGATCCAAAGCCCACTGCGATGCGGCTACTGATGGCCAATCGAATAGTACAAAGGCCTATAGGGATAATCCATGATGTGCTGGTAAAAGTTGAGTCATTCATATTTCCTGCAGATTTTGTTATTCTTGATTGTGAAGTCAATTTTGAAGAAACTATTATTCTTGGGAGGCCATTCCTTGCTGCGGGAAGAGCCTTAGAAGATATGGAAAAGGGGCAGATGAAATTTCGGTTGAACAATGAGGAAGTGACCTTTAACATTTGTAGGTCCATGATGCAGAGTTGTGAGCTCCAATCGGTATCTGCTATATCCTACAACATTGGTGAGACATCTAAGCCACCAATAGAAGAACGTCTAGGTGTAGAAGCATTAGCAGCACTGATAATGAATTTTGATAGCGATTGCATTGAAGAGTAAGAATCATTAGTCACGACTCTTGATCGAGGTGATGTTCGGTTTAAACTGAAGAAATATGAGTTAGATATGAAGAATCGTGAGTCCCTACCCGCGAAACCATCACTAGAGGAGGCTCCAAAGTTAGAACTAAAAAATCTCCCACCTCATCTCAGGTATGAATTCATAGGAAATGGTGACACTTTGCCGGTAATCAGTGCATCAGACCTGAATGAACAACGAGTTGAGAGTTTGGTGAAAGTGCTAAAAAGGTTTAAAAGAGCTATTGGGTGGACTATTGCGGACATTATTGGGATCCCTCCTGGTATTTGCTCTCATAAAATCAAACTCATGCCTGATCAAAAGCCAAGTATTGAGCACAAGAGACGCTTAAATCCACCTATGCAAGAGGCCGTGAAGAAGGAAATCATTAAGTGGTTGGATGCCGGAGTAATCTATCCGATCGCCGATAGTAGTAGGGTATGCCCTGTTCAGTGTGTACCTAAGAAAGGGGGAATGACTGTGGTCCCTAATGAAAAAAATGAGATATTCCAATGAGATCAGTTATTGGAAGAAGGGTGTGTATGGATTACCGCAAATTAAATGCATGGACTGAAAAAGACCACTTTCTTATGCCCTTCATGGATCAAATGTTGGATAGACTTGCCGGAAAAGGCTGGTACTGTTTTCTTGATAGATATTTGGGGTATAATAAGATTTCTATTGAACCAGAAAATCAAGAGAAAACCACTTTTACTTGTCCATATGGGACCTTTGCGTTCAAAAGAATGTCGTTTGGGTTGTTCAATACACCCGCCACATTTCGGAGATGTATGATGTCTATATTTCTGATATGGTGGAAGATACTATACAAATTTTTATGGATGATTTTTATGTGGTTGGTGATTCATTTGAGCGGTGTTTGAACAATTTATCTGAGGTACCTAAGATATGTGAAGACTGCAATTTAGTACTAAATTGGGAAAAATGTCATTTAATGGTGAAAGAAGGTATTGTTTTGGGTCATCACATTTCAGAAAATAGCATAGAGGTTTATTGAGCAAAAGTCGAGGTCATAGAGAGACTTCCCCCACCTATCTCTGTGAAAGGTGTGAGAAGCTTTCTTGGGGATGCAGGTTTTTACCGGAGATTAATCAAAGAGCTTTCAAAGATTGCACATCGATTGTGCAAACTGCTGGAGAAAGATTGTAAATTTTATTTTGATGAATCCTGTCTTAAAGCATTCGGCGAGCTAAAGGAAAAATTGGTCTCTACACCTATCATTATTTCTTCGGATTGGAACAGTCCATTTGAGGTGATGTGCGATGCTAGTGGAGTTGCTCTTGGTGTAGTATTGGGACAAAGAAAGAACAAAATCCTTCACCCCATTTACTATGCTAGTAAAGCCCTAAATGAAGCTCAGAAGAAATACACATTGACTCAGCAAGAACTCCTTGCAGTAGTCTTTTTTGAAAAATTTCGCTCCTATTTTCTAGGTACTAAAGTTATAGTGCGTAGTGACCACTCATCATTGAGATATTTGATGACAAAGAAGGTTGTGAAACCTAGGTTGATTCGTTGGGAATTATTGCTACAAGAATTTGACTTTTAAGTGATCGATATAAAAGGAACTGAAAATCAAGTTGATGATCATATGTCCCGTCTAGAGGATGAATCTATGAGAGAGTTAGGAGATAAGACTGACATTGATACTTTCCCAGAATGTGAGATATTGAGTGTGTTAGAAGCATGCCATTCCTCACCCGTTCGTGGACATCACAGTGGTATCCGAACCACTCATAAGATATTACAATGTGGTAACTATTGGCCAACTCTTCCTCAAGATGCTCATGAGTTTGCTAAAGCATGTGATCGATGCCAACGAGATGGCGGCATTTCAAGAAAGCAAGAGCTCCCTATAAACCCCATTCTTGTGATTGAGTTATTTGATGTTGGGGTATTGACTTTATGGGCTCTTTTGTGAGTTCTCATGGAATGAAGTACATTGTAGTAGCGGTTGATTATGTATCTAAATGGGTCGAATCCCTCGCCCTCGCAAACAATGAAGGGAAGAGTGTCATTGCGTTCTTAAAAAAGAATATATTCTCTCATTTTGGCACCCCAAGGGCAATTATTAGTGATAGGGGCTCCAACTTCTGTAACAGATTGTTCAAGGGGTTATTGGAGAAATATGGGGTTCTCCATATGTGGCCACTCCTTACCACCCTCAAACTAGTGGGAAAGTTGAAGTGTCGAATCGTGAGATCAAACAGATATTGTAAAAAACAGTGAACGCTAGTAGAACGGATTGATCAAGGAGGCTTGATGATGCTCTTTGGGCCTACCGGACAACGTATAGGACTCCCATAGGCATGTCCCCATACCAACTTGTGTATGGTAAAGATTTTCATCTTCTGGTTGAGTTAGAGCATAAAGCCATGTGGGCTATGAAGAAGTTGAAAATGGATTGGAGCGAAGTTGCAGAACAACGGTTAACTACGTTGATGAACTCGGTGAATTTCGCCTTAAATCTTATGAAAGCTCAGCCCTCTACAAAGAAAACATGAAGAAGTACCATGACCGAAATTGAAAAAAAGAGAGTTTATGGTTGGGGATTTGGTGCTTTTATTCAATTCTAGGTTGCACTTCTTTCCGGGCAAGCTCAAGTCCAAATGGACAGGTCCTTACTTGGTTACCCAACTATTCCCTCATGGAGTAGTTGAGTTGGAAACTAAGGATGGTGTGCGGTTCAAGGTGAATGGACAATGCATAAAAATCTATTTTGGGCATGCTGAATCGGCGAATGAAGTGATCGAGGCATACAATCTTGATGAAGTCTGATTAATCAAGTGTCCTCTGTCGTGCCGCGATGTTAAATTATGCGCTTGTTTGGAGGCAACCCAATACTTATAGTTTTTCTTTCTAGTAATGGTAGAATTTTCTACTAATGGGTTTTAAATTTGCAGGCACATCACTAGGAAATTCTGCAGAAAATTACTATGCAGCAGTCTCTGACGGATACATCGACGGACCGTTGTGCTTGTGATGGACCGTCGCACGACTTCGTCGTGCCAGGTACGTCTTTATGTTATTTTCAAACAAGGGCACACGCGACGGAACCAACGATGGACCGTCACAACCTCGACGGACCATCGACGGGGACTCGTCGTGTCATTAATGAAGCGTACCCGACCCAACCGTGCTTGGGTTTTTTAAATATTCAACATTTAAAACCCCCACTCCTTACCTTTTCCTCCCATTTCCCTCCTATTTCCCTCCCTTTTCAACTTCCAAAGATCATAACCCCCTCTCTTACAACCGATCATTTTCCCCAAATTCCCCTATTCCTAAAATTCACTATCTATTAGTCGAAGCTGCCGTTGGGGGTCTCTACTTGATCACCAAGTACCTTCCTCACTTGTGTTTCTCATATTCTCAGGTATATGTCCGTGATTTCTACGCGTTTACTTTGCATATTTGTTTATCAATTAGTACTAGCCTAGTTCTTATATATGCGTTCATTCTTTAATACAAATTTCGTCGGACCTAGGTTGAGAATCCTCAAAATAATCATGTTAAAACTCTTGATATAGGTGCTTTAGCAATGCTAGTTTACTAGGTATTTGGGTTAGACAAATGTAGGTTAAAACACTAACAATTCCATTTGGGTCATAGGGGATGAATGGGGCATCCCCAGTTCTGTCACAGAATGACAGAACGAGACCCTGATGACGGACCATCGTACCCATGACGAACCTTCATTGGGTCTGTCCCAACATCCCTAACACCCCACTGTCCAATTCTCCCCAAGTTCTCACCAATAGTCACATATGACGGACTGTCGTTCCCACGAAGGTCCGTCCTGCACAACCGTTCTAGTTGACAGAGACCTTATTCCTAAGGGTCTGTCACTTTTTTTCAAGTGTCCTCCTACGGACACATGCGACGGACAGTCGTTCCCATGATGGTTCGTCCTGCACAACCATTCTGGTTGTCAGAGAGCCTATTCCTAAGGGTCTCTAACTTTTTCTAAGTATCCTCCAACGGACAAATGCAAACGACAGTCCGTCCTGCACAACCTTTCTGGTTGTTAGAGACCCTATTCCTAAGGGTCTCTCACCTTTTCTAAGTGTCCTACAATGGACATCTACGACGGAGCTTCATACCCTCGACGTTTTGTCCTGTATAACCGTTATGACGGTCAAACACTCCTTTCCTAAGGGTCTCCATATTTTTTTAAGTGTCCTCTGACGGACACCTACGACGGACCATCATACATGTGACGGTCCGTCCTGCATATACCGTCATACTTGTCAGAGACTTTCCTTCAAGGTTATCCACATAAACATAGTTTAAGTAAGACATGACGGACCCCATGATGGTCCATCGTACTCACGACGAGCCGTCACCTGGTCCATCGTGTTTCACTGTTACTATAGAAATGTCATTACATCTTAACTATTTTATTTATTTTGTGTGGTTTTGCTTGTCTTGTTTGCTCCTTCTAGTACTAATATTGATTCTATATAGGTACTACCTATTATTGCACCAAAACAAGATCGAGTCTACGCACGCGGGCGATCGAAGTCTGTCACCCCGTCTGCCCGCCTGGTCATTGGCTCTAATGATGAGCGTGACCCCGAGTAGTTCCCCCAAGCACTTCCACCCCATCCCGAACTACACGTGCTGCAAGATCCACACCCAAAAAGGTGGCGTCAGGCGTAGTCACTGCCTCCCAGCCTGATGAGGAGCGCACACTGATCGGCACACCTTCTGGGTCAACTACCAATGAAAAAGGAGCGTCTGGCTCCTTAGGAGTTTCCTTGTCAGAGGAAGCCTCCTGATCTGCTGACCCTGCACCCGCCACCGCTACACAATCTGCCTCGTCTTATGAGGCTGACAGTTTTAAATCCACACCTGGCTCACCAACTCGTTCTCTCACCCCGGTTACCGACCAGCCCAACCAGTGGTGTGTTGACACTTTCATTGGAGCGACAGGTCCTTACGGGAAGTCCCCCGACTATGCCAAAGATCCACAATCTCTTCACCAGATATTGACTGGAGTGGACAACGCATTGTTGGGACGTTACAGTGAAGAGTTGGTCCGAGAGTTCTACGCCTCCTACGTAGCTACTCTCAGATAACAGATTGATAGGCAGGCTTTTCCCGTCAAACAGGACCCACTGGAGCATGTCCGAGTATGTGGAATTAAGGTTGATATCTCCCTGCCAGCCATCTGCCGGTATCTATTTGGCGTGAATTTGATGCCAACCGGACCCTTCTCACCGTCGAGTTTCACTACCGGTGGCAAATTGTCAAAGATGGCCAATTCCTGCGTGAGCCATCGCTGAAAGAGACCACCAAGAGGTGGATGTACCTGCACTTGTCCGTTGATGGAGAGGGTGCTGAATAGGTGACCGAGCCGAAGGGACCATCAAGAAGGCTAACCTGACCTTCACGATAATGTTTTTGTGGTTGATTGTTTTCCACTGCCTTTCCCCCAAACCTCTGATAATATAGTCATATGGGATCGAGTAGTACTGATGGCGGCGATGATAGCCGGGTTTGAGGTGGATTTTGCTTGTCTTCTACAGGCGGTCATGTACGAGAGGTCTTTTAAGGTCACAACTACTTACCATTTCCCGTGCATGATATTTTCTCTATGCAAGTCCTCAGGTGTGCCTATATGGCACATTGATCAGCTAAAGACCCCACTGGGCACTGTTGATATCGGCCTCATCAGGGATGAGGCCAATGATTTGACTCCACGCAGAGGGCCCCGTCCAGAGTTGCCTCCACTTGGTGACAATTTGGCTGATACGGTAGCACAGACCCGCACGGTTACGCAGGCGGCTTCCACTTACACTACCCCGGTCGAGTCTATCATGGGTAGTAGCACTGCCCCGAGCTCCTCTCGCTTAGCCCCTTTCCCCGCTCTGGTCGCGCTTGCTAGGGTCCAGAAATTAGAGGCACAAATGGCTACATTTCTGCATCACATCCAGCCTTGGATGTAGAGGTTTATTGCTGAGGCAAAAGAGCGCTTGGAGTGGACAATGGTCCAGCAACAGAGCGGAAGATCGGTGAGGTTCATCAGCGCTTGGACACTTTTGAGTTGTGTGTGCTAGCCCGGCCAGCCCCTCGGGTGGAAGTATCGACCCTTCAGGCTGTTGTCGAAAGACTTCGCGCAGACATCGATATGATCTAAGAGAATAGGATGCCTGAGTCTGAGGACCCTTCTGCAAAGCATGTTGAAGACACAGTGATGGCGACCCTATTCGCTACTTCATGGATTCCATCACCTCCCCCTTGAGAGCATGCGAAGAGGCGTAGGGGTCAAGAGGAGGATGAGGCTCGAGCACGGAAGAAGGAGCGCCGTGAGATTGAGGCTGTGGGGAGAGCCTCGCTTGCTGATGAGGAGGCGCGTCAGATGAGAGCAGTAGAGTTAGCTGCTGGGGCATCTAGCTCCAGAAATATGGAGATAGCGGGAGGCACTGCTGATAGTGCTGTTGATGCTGAGGAAAGTACTGAGGGTGTCCAGATTACAGAGGTAGTGGGTTCCGGGGAACCGGACCCACCAGCTTGCTGATCGTCGGTGCTTCGCGCCCCAGGTTTGCTTCACCTACCACTCTGTATTTCAATTTTTTATGCATTGGGGACAATTGCATATCTTTTTGTTGGGGGTGGGGTAAAGGAAAGTGAGTTCTAGGGTGAAGTGTGTGTAGCCCAATTCACTATCCTCTTTTGAGGTTCGCTTGCCTGTGTTCTTTTTGCCCAAGTGACTGATTATTTTTTCTCTTGAACCGGCATGTGTATATCTTATGTACATAGTTTAATTCTGAAGCATGATGGCTAAAATGATATCGTGATAAAATGAAAATGATGCATGACTAGGCATAGTAATTGATAAATGTGTGTATCTAATCATGACTTAGAGGTACATCACTGCATGACTCTAAGTCTAAAATTCGAACTAGGTGTCTGATAATCTGGTAGAGTAATGAGATGTCAAGTGAGTGTGAGGAAGATTTGAATAGTCCATTATTTGTACTGAGCTAGAACTTTCCTGGTTAGTCCTGCTAAAACCAAGCTGTAATAGACAATTAGGAAAGGATCATAGGCCCTAATTCAATACAACACATTTTTAGCTTATATAAAAGAAAACCAAATGAAATTATTCATTCTTTGATTAAAATGATTTGAGCTTAAACTAGACCTTTCTTTTTCACCTCAACTGCTCTTTTCTGGGAATAATGTGTTAACCCTGGTCCGTCCTTGGACATGTGCACCTCAGCTATGCAAAAAGCATAAGTTGAGGGTGGCTAATGCAATAAACAACCTTTTTATGGCCCTGACCCAACTTTGGATATTGTGTACTTTGACTCATGTCAAAGCCATGAGTTGAGGGTGGCTATTCTGAGGAATACTCTGGAAAGTGGGGTTAAAAGAACAAAGAGAGAGAAAGAACAAAAGTAAAGTTACTCAAGATTTAGTTGAAAGAAAACTGAAATAAAAAAAATTAAAAAAATACAAGAAATACAAGCGAGAAAAGAAGAGAGTCACTTACACAAATGAAGAAAGAAGGGAAAATAGCAAGGTAAAAGAATATGGGAAATTGGGAGAAATAAAATGATGAAAAGAGGTATGTTTAGCCGATATGTCAAGGAGGGCAACAAGTCACTAAAATATACCTAAATATACCCTACCTTACCCTGAGCCTATGTTACAAGCTAAGAAAGTCTTGTCGTGATCCTAAGAGTCGTATAGCGAACTTAAAGCAGTGAAAATAAGGGCAAGCTTATGGCAATATGTATGAATGAGTGTGAATTTGTTGTGAGAATGAGTGTTAAAAAGTAATCCTTATACTCAAACTTAAATCATTGTGTGAAAAATGAGGATTTTTTTTGAAGTGAGGACACTAGTTGCAACACCAGAAATATTAGCACCTCAGTGAGAAATTGAAGAGGATAGGTGTTAGTGCATGGTGAGTCTGTGTCATGGTCTGATTCAAGATAATTCAAGCATAATAGTGATAGCATGCATAAATATGATGAGATTGATCAGGATTGATAGCCAAATGATTGCGATGTATAAAACATGGATACTATTGTATAAAGATTTATTATTGAGTCATAGTCGCTTGAGGAAAACAACGAATTTAAGGTGAGGGTGTTGATATACCGTGATTTCACGGTATTTTTAATGCTTTTTCCTTAAGTTATGTGTGTCCAAAAGCCTTTTTATATTAATTTTTATGTAAGTTTCTCTTTATTTGCAAGAAATCTGTCTAAAAGATAAATGCAGAGGTTTTTTAGCAAGAATACAGAAAAGTATCACCTACGGAGCGTGTGACGGTTCGTCATGCTCGTGACGGTCCGTAGGTGGCATCGTAGTGCAGCTGTGGAAGGAAGTTGGGGAATTTTGTCACACTGTGGGGTTACAGAGTGCGTGACGGACCGTCGTAGCCATGATGGTCCGTCTTGCTGGTTCGTCATGAAGATCAGAGAAGTAGTCCCAATACCCAAATTCCAAGAGTTCAAGTATTTAAGAACGGAGACCCTCGATGGACCGTTGTGCCTGTGACGATCCATCATACCTGCCGTCGAGGGTAATGAAGAGAGCAGCAGAAGAAATTGCACAAGTTTTAGATGACGGTCCATCGTTACCACGACGTTCTGTCGCAAGGTCCGTGGATCCAGCCGCGTTTTGACAGATTTCCAGCAAATAGAGTCCTTATTTAATTAGGTTTTTATTTTTTTATAAATAGTTCGAAAAACCTCATTTTTGGGGTTAGACTCTTAATTATTTTTAGACTCTTTGTTAGACTCTTGAATATTTTAGCTTCTTTTATGGATTAGACTTGGTGATTATTATTACACTTTTGGAGAATCTTTGGTCTTCAATTAATTGCAGTAATTGATTGTTGGTGATTTTTGTTGATTAATCAAGTGAACTTTTGTATTTTATTCTTTCTCTTTGAAGTAAGTGCATGAATACTTATATTATGTATTTGGATATTGTGATTATGACTATGGGCAACTAAACTCCATAATTAGGGTTGTGGGAACCATAAGCGAATAATGAGGTAAAATCTAACTAAAATAACAATTCGATAATAGTGTATTTGCATGTATTGATAATTCTTTCGCACGTTAGAACTCGCCTTAATTCTAGTTGCCGGACAAACGAGGTATATAATAGGAAAAGAATTATCAACATAGATTTAGTGCATACTATCTAATAGGCTAGTATTGATTGGTACGAGGTAATAACTTAGTCATATATCAAATACGATGCTTAATATAAGGTAAAGATAAGGGTTAGTATAGAAACACAGGTAGCCGGACCAAGGTGCGGAGTGAAATTCTCTAGATGTCGGACCAAGGATTTAGAAATACATAACTTATCACTTTGCATGCAAGATACTAGGAAAGAATTGTTATAGTTAGAATTATCAAGTTATCAACCTGTGGGGAACACGTAAACCCTAGTTACTTTGATTAATTGATTAAACTCCAACATCGGAAGTTGGTAGTTGTCTCCTTTAATTTCGCTAGTATTTTCATTTATTTAGAAATAGAAAACCCCCTTTTAATTGTCTTTGTTTTCAAGGAAATAATTGACTAAATAGTATATAGTAATAATAGATTGAAGTTAAGTCTGAACTATTTTCCTCGTGGGAACGATCCCAACCTCATTAGTTGGGTTCTTTACTTGATACGACCGCTTTATTTCTTATTTGAGAAGTAAGTTTGAGCGTATCAGAGGCAAGATCTTAAAAGTTGAACGTCAAATTAGAATCGAATTAGATCTGACATTACGCTAGATAAGAGTAACAAAAAAATGAAGATTTTCCTTAAAGACTTTGTAGCCTCCCTCTTAATAGATGTGGTCCACATCACACACCCATTAAAAGTACTCTACCTACTGCAGCTTCTTAGACATCATAGGACACTTAAACCTAGGGCTGTGATAACAAGTTTGTTATGCCCCAAGCTACCCCTGAGATGCAGACACGGGACCGAGGACCATACGTGATCCTAAGCTAACCCTGCAGGCATGGTCATGATCATACTAGAAGTAATAAATTATTGCAGAAGCGAAAACATAATTAAAATTAAAAGATGGGGAATACCCATATACTATAATCTAGAGATATGAAAACAAATGAGTTTAGTACAAAGAAGATATTAACTCAATACTACGCTGAAACTAACTATGTATGAAAATAACCTCTAACTTACTAGAAATGCTAGGAAAGGCCCCAACTAAGTCTTGAAAACAAATCAAACTAAAGGACTAAAAATACTGAAAATAAACTCATGACTATTGTCCTCGAAGAATGAGAAATGACCATTGATTATGCTGAACTGGAGATCGAGAATAGATCTAAGTATGATTTGGATGCTGAGAACCTGAACCTACATCGTGAGAAGATGTAGTGCATATATTTGTCAGTACTTGAAAGGTACTATGAATGTAGGATAGAGTAAAGTTTAAATAATACAGAACTGAACAAGTAAAAAAGCAAGTATAATATTCTTAACATGATATACTGAATATTGAGCTAACTGAATGAAATGAAAAAATTTATAACATGCTAAGATTGAATACTAATAAAACTGTAAGTATGGTCATGCAATAGATTCTTACTGAGTTGTGGGAGATACTAATAACCGACAATAAAACAACATGAGCTAAATGTAGAATCTTATTTACACCCACTCGAGAGAACTTAATATACCTTTCAAGAGGTAGAAAGACATGCTGGCGTGATCACTAAACTGATGCCCAAAGAGGGAACTTACAACCTACTTGTCTAGTAGTTTTAGAATACTCCATATTATGATACTCCTAATGAATTTAGTAATTAACTGATTATGACTAAGTTTCAATAAATATTGTATAACTCAAATGAACATGAAAACTGATAATGCAACGATTAATATGATAATGATGCATTAATAGCTGAGGCATGCATATCTGAAGTAACTGAAATATCTGAGCTAATATGTGTAATTCAAGAACTAAACAAATACATAGATAGGGTTATGGTATTCATGCAATAAACTGGATAATAACATGCTAATTTGATTTGGAACATATAACTAACTAATTCATGATAGTTTGTTGATGTTCTAGAAAACTTAGGTCTAATTATGATAAGGGAATCAAGAATCTCACTATTATTTAGGGACCCAATGGGTTAAGAAACCCATCAGTGAAATCCCAAATATATGGTGGTGAATTCAACAAAAAAATCATTAGATTTCGGGGTTAGAGCTAATGGAACCTTGTTGCTTTCTTGAACTAGCGTTCTTGACCTTTTTTCTCTTCTCTTGCTTCTAATATTCTATATTTTGATTAATGATTTGACTTAGGTAATTCTAGTTATGTTTCTAGGCTTAAACTAAGTAAAACCTCATGATTTAGGATCTAAACGACATATCTTAGGGGTCCAACAAAGTAGGACAAGACTAAAAAACCCTGAATTAACTGTTTTTAGAGTGATCGATTGATTGCACTTACGGGCCGTAGTTTGATCTGCGGTCCGTAGGTTGGGTTCGTTGATTAGGTTTGCTAGAAAAGGCTTCACTAAAATGAGAATAATTTTTTTCTCAAAGGTTGGATCTTAGAAAACTTTGTCGTCTTGGAAAGAGGATTCAATTATCTATCATATCATAGGTTATGGAACACCTAATTAATTCTATGCTAACAGTTACGACCATTTCAAGTTGACCCAATCAGAAAGTACCCCTAAGTAACCACTAACTTTCACCTACGGTTAGACATACGGTCTTTAGGTCCATCTAGGGGCCGTACTGGTCACTCATGGTTCATATCAGACAATGGGTAATGGTTTCTTGATCCACGGACACAAACCACAGACCATGGTCTGAATTACGGACACTAGGTCTATCCGTTGGTCGAGACATAGCCAATTTTCTGATCTGGGTTTTGAGAGGGGCTACAGTGATAAAGCCCGAACGAACATACGGTCCGTAGGTAAGACTATGGTATGAAGGTTGTGACCGTAGATTGCCCCTGTAATTTTTTAAAAGCTGAAATCTCATATGTTTTTCGATATGGGGCGTTACATGTAAATCACCAAAAATTCATGGAATATAGCGCATAAAAATCAGAAAAAATCTGGATTTTCGTGCGTTAGAGATCTTTTGAACTTTAAAATGTGCTTTTTTTCCCACGGGGAACAAGTGAGGCCATTAATAAGGTCGTTACAGTCGTTCATGAAAAATTTTGATAATATTTTTTTAGAATCTTATATCAACAAAGATCTATTGTCTTACATGAAAATTGATATAATCTGGTTAGACCTTTTTTGGGAATCGTTTGAACTTTAAAATACGTTTATTTACCTTCCAAACCAACCGATACCATTAATAAGGTCGTAAAGGATGTCCATTAAAATATTTTGCAAAAATACTTCAGGAATCCTATCACCAAAAATCCATTGACCATAACAAACAAATATCGATAAAATTGAGGTTTTCCTTCCTAGGGTATCCTTTGATCTTAAAAATGTGTTCTTTTGCCCCTTAGGACAAAGTGACACCATTAATAAGGCCATAATAGACCTCCATGAAAAGTTTCATCAAGATAAATTTAGAATCATATGATCAAAAATCCATGGACTATAGCACATGAAAGTTTGTAAGTTTTTGTTTTTCCTACTTTGGGACTCGTTTGAAATTGAAAATGCACCCATTTTCCTTTCTGGAAGAACTGAAGCCATTAATAAGGTTGTAATAGAAATCCATGAAAAAAATTGGCAAAAAGAATTTCGAAATCTTCTATTACTAAAAATCCATGGACTACAGCAAAATAAATTTGGCAAAATATGTACTTCCTTCT
This sequence comes from Solanum corneliomulleri, assembly GCA_027704805.1. NCBI lineage: Eukaryota > Viridiplantae > Streptophyta > Magnoliopsida > Solanales > Solanaceae > Solanum > Solanum corneliomulleri. The sequence goes on along the minus strand of JAKWIY010001177.1, from coordinate 2,883 downwards.
TTAAGACTTGTGTGAACTTGATAATGCATCCCTTTTCTCATCATGACCAACTAGCGCCATCAATAAGCTCGTAATGGATGTTTATGGAAAAATTAGGAATTTTTTTTTTGGAATTCTATCATAAAAAATATATGGACAATAGCACACAAAAAATGGTAAATTTTGATTTTTAATACTTTGTGGATCGTTTTAAATTGAAAATATGTCTCTCGTCCTCTCGGGAAAAAGAGCACCATTAATTCGGTTGTAACTGGTGTTCATAAAAAAAATTGGCAAAACAAACTCTAGAATACTGCATACCAAAAATCGAAGGAGTATAGTGAAAATTGGTAAAATCTAGTTTTTCCTTATTTGGGACTCATTTGAACATTAAAATACTTATGTTTGCCCCTCTGGACCAAGTGACACCATTAATAATGTAATTATAAACGTTCATAAAAAAATCGACAAAAAATTTCATAATCCTTTATTGCCAAAGTCTATGTTTTATAGCATAAAAAAATTTGTAAGATTTGATTTTTCCTTCTTTGGGACTTGTTTGATTTTGCAAATGCGTTTTTTTAACTCGGGACAAACTAACGCCATTATATGATCGAACGGATGTCCATGAAAAAGTTTAGTTAAAAAATTCTGAAATTCTTTCACCAAAGATCAATGAAATTAAGCACCAAAATCAGTAAAATGTGGGTTTTCCTTCTTTATGACTCGTTTGAACTTGAAAATGCATCTGTTTTCCCCTTGGGATAAACTAAAATTATCAATAAGGTCATTGTCATGATCGAAGTATAGACCGTAGATGAGACCGGCGTCATTGACCACTCAGAGGTCGCAAACAAGAATACTTACGTCATTCTTACTTCGTCTAGGTTAATTTTAGCAGAAAATTTAAAACTTTTTGTTTCTTAACATACAAACGGATCATTCTTTTAGATTCATAATTGTTCACCATCAACCATCTAACATTAAGAACATCAAATGAAAGAAGTAGTTTAATATAGAATTAAATGTATACTTGCAAAAATGGCACCAATACAATGTCCAAACAAAAGCGGAAAGAAACACTAGTGGAACATAGTCTACTAACTCAATCATATAACTAAGCTAGAATATATTGGGAAAGCATCCTCGAAAGCATGAGGGCCTATTAAGTCCTGATGATTGCTCCACGTCCGGATAGTTTCAGCGTTCAACCTGTAGCTATAGCGTCCACCTGTGCCTGCACCTAAAATTGTAGAGTTGTATGGGATAAGTATACACTTGTACTAAGTATGGGTATATGCAAACGCACACAAAGGACATGCATGATTAAGAACAACTCTTTCCTAACGACATGATTATGGAAAGTCAAGTCAGTGGACTTGCCAAATTGGGATTAGGAAAGTTTGTGAGCTTTCCAAGTTTAGATTAGGAAAGTGAGTGAACTTTCCTAATTTAAATTAGCAAAGTCATGCCAAGAGAGTAACATGCATCATCATACATATTGTACACAACACATAACATCTTGCACATTGCACATAACATATTGCATATAGCACATAACATTTTTCCTATCATTCGTTCATATGCCATGAGACCTTGGAATCATGGACTTGACATCAAGACTTCCCAAAAATGAGGGCTCAACATATGGGACCTCAACTAAGGAGCCTTCATTAGCAAACACACAGCCTACTTCATTCATTCATACTACTTCTTTTCATTTCATTCATAGCCTAGTGTAAACATCGGCTATACCTAGGATGTAGTTTAAGAATTTCATGGGGTTCGTTGTGCGATGATCAAGAATGACCTAGTGTCATTACTTCAGTCTAGCTCACCTCTTGATTATCCTATCCTATCACCTTTGGTATCATGCATTTCATTATGTGCATCATTTGAGGCTGTCCTCATTCATTCATGGGGAACTTTAACCGACATAGATCATGTGAGCATCATGAAATCCAGAGTCATGAAACCCGACACTGAAAACAAGTGGAATCACCGACCAAAGTAACCCAAAACATGCTAGCGTGTATGGAATTTAACCCTGCCAGATCCCTTTATTAGCAGTAGAGGTTCGAAGAATAGGAGATATGAGGAGACGCATACCTGGCATGCCGGACACTCTCATCTCATGAGAGTTAGGTGAACCTCCACCCATCCCGAAAGAAGGCATCACCGCTCATAGCTAGTCTATCGGTGCTCAGTATAAAGTTCCATCAAATTCTACTCATACGTTATGTAAGCTGGCTTCTAGTATGAGGATATCATAGCTCAATAGATGATTTCTAATCTCATCATTAGTATTAAGTGTGTTAATATCTATACTTACATTAGAGTGTTCATAGAGACTTGTCTCTTCATTAACATCACACTCTCATCGGTGAGTACATTTTGGTAACTATTACTTAAGCTCATTTGAGATTGCTCTCATCTTTTACATTAGCCTCATATAATGTTGTCACCACATTCATTAACATAAACACATTTGCTCTTCATAATTACTCATGCCATTTTACATGAATGTTCATTTCATCATATACCAATTCACTTGACTATTTAGTGTGTTTCACACTCTTACTTAACCCTTCTAAGGTTTCCTCATTTCATTGTTCATTTCATCATTTCTTTATTGATTTCATCATTTCATTGTTCATTTAATCATACGCCAATGCACTTGGACATTTAGTGTGTTTCACACTCTTACTTAACCCTTTTAGGGTTACGTAATTCATCACATACATCTTAGGTTCACTTACTTTTGAATGTATACTAGCCATGGGGATTCATTCATAGTTTGTCTAAGTGATTCATATTTAATCATGATTATGTGGTAAAAGATTTATGAATCTTGTAGATATGGCAAGATAATAATTTTGATCTTTAGAGGAAGCATTCATTAAA
>JAKWIY010001176.1:0-15043 GCA_027704805.1 Solanum corneliomulleri | reverse complement strand
CATGAACATCAGCGGGAGCTGGGATGTTCTGGTTTGGGTCCTCATCATTGATTCCCAAATTCCGATTCATGTTTCAGTGTACGCTCTAGCTCGTGATCGTAGGGAACAACGGTTCTCTTCTCTCCGTGTATATGGCATACAAGGAGGATAGTTCTGGAAAAAATCAAAAACAATAAAACAAAGTAAAATCAAGAAAATATCAACTAAACTATAGTAAGAAGTTCAAGTTAATCTAAAAGCTAAAATCCCCGGCAGCGGCCCAAAATTTGATACGCTCAAACTTACTTCTCAAATGAGAAGTAAGCGGTCGTGTCAAGTAAATAACCCAACTAGTGAGGTTGGGATCGTTCCCACGAGAAAAATAGTCTAGACTTAACTTGAACCTAGTATTACTATCGTTTAGTCAATAACTTTCTTGGAAAGTAAAAATATAAAAAGGGGTTTGTATTACTGTAAGTAAAAATAACTAAGTAATTGAAAGAGACAGTTGACAGCTTTTAATATTGGGTTTTAATCAATGAATTAAAGTAACTAGGGTTTACGTGTTCCCCACAGGTTCGTAACTTGATAATTCTAACTATAAAAACTCTTTCCTAGTATCTTGCATGCAAAGTGATAAGTTATGTTATTCTAGATCCTTGGTCCAGCATCTAGAAAATCTCACTCCGCACCTTGGTCCGGCTACGTGTGTTGCTTTCCTAACCCTTATCTTTACCTCATATTAAGCATCGTATTCGATATTTGACTAAGTTATTACCTCGTACCATCAATACTAGCCTATTAGATAGTATACACTAAATCATGTTAATAATTCTTTTCCTATTATCTACCTCCTTGGTCCGGCAAGTAGCATTAAGGCAAGTTCTAACGTTGATCATCCGTTAAAAAGACTTCTAAGCGAAAGAATTATTAATACATGCAAGACACTATTCTCGAATTGTTATTTTAGTTAGGGTTTATCTCATTATTTGCCTATGGTTCCCACAACCTAGTTATGGAGTTTAGTTCCTCATAGCCATAAACACAATATTCAAATATGTTAAATTAGAATTCATGTACTTACTTCAATGAGAAAGAATAAAATCCGAAAAATATGCTTGATTAATCACCAAAAATCACTTGTCAATCTCCAATAACAAACACTCAAAAAACACAAAGTCTAATAATCACAAGGTCTAATTATATGGAATTTGATAATCAAAGAGTCTAACCTCAAAAACGAGGTTTTTCGAACTATTATAAAAAAATAAAAACCTAATTAAACAAGGATTCTAATTTCTGGAAATCTGCCAAAACGCGGCTGGGTCGACGGACCACGGACGCACCGTCGTAGTCATGACGGGACCGTCGTGGGCTCCGTCGTTCCATACTTGTCCAATTTCTTCAGCTGCTTTTCTTCATTCCCCTCGACGGCAAGTGTGACGGACCGTCATAGGCACGACGGTCCGTCGAGGGTCTTCGTTTCAAAATACTTCAACTCCTGAATCTGGGTACTGGATCACTTCCGAACTTCACGACGGACCTGCAGGACGGGACCGTCATGGCCATGACGGACGTCACAAGCTCGTAATCCCACACTTGTCAGACTTCCCCATCTTCCTTCAGCAGCTTCTCTACGCTGCCACCTACGGACCGTCGCAAGCACGACGGACCTCATAAGCTCCGTAGGTGGTCTCTTCTGCATTTTTCGCTCAAAATCTCCGCATTTAGCTTTAGACAGATTTCCTGCAAAACAAAGAAAAACTTTATATCAAAATTAGCACAAAAAGGCTTTCGGACACACAAACTTAAGGAAAAAAAGTATTAATTAACCGTGAAACCACGGTATATCAGTTCGTGACACCCGATCCCTTAACTCTATGTGTCGGAACGTGACACTCCGATCCACTAATCTCATTCTATCAATTCATCAAGCCTTCTCTATACCAAGGCATCATCAATTCATTACTTTAGTTATCAAGCCTTCTTTATTACCAAGGCATCATCATTAACAAGAGATTAGGTTTTCAAGATTTTGGGATTCAATAACTTCATCATGCTCATATAATCACAATATATATCACAGTCATACAAGCATACAATTAAGCACATAGCAGGGTTTACAATACTATCAATACATATCATTCGCTATAAGAGTTCACTACGAATATCGTAAAAGAAAAACAAACCTACCTCCACCGAAGATTAGTGATCAACAAGCAAATTCCCAAACTTTGTGTTTTCCTCTTCACGATCGATTCTCCCTCTCTCTCTCTTTGTTCTTTCTAGTTTTTTTATTCAAACCCTCTTTCTTTTACCCTAATTAGCATATAATTAAGTATAAAAGATGACAATAATAAACCACTAATTAACTTAAGGTTACCTCTTTTAACCCCCAAGTAATTAGACTTATTTAACATTAACCCACTAACTTTATAATTAAGGCAGAATAGTCAAAAACGTCCCTTAAAATGTGTAAAGAAATCCGACCCAGACTGGGATTACGCAACCTGTGACGGCCCGTCGTGCCTGCGACGGCGTCCTGCAGGTCGTCGCAATGTTCAGAGACTCAATTCCACCAAGAGTCTGTGACGGTCCGTCACGCCTGTGACAGTCCGTCTTGCAAGTCCGTCACGAAGTTCAGAGAGTCGATTTTCAGTACCCAATTCAAAATTTCTAAGTGTTTTGAAACGAGACCTGCGACGGTCGTCGTGCCCGACGGTCCGTCGTGGGGTCCGTCGTCTCAGTCAATTTTCCAGAAATAAAATATGCTGCTCAAAACGACTAAACAGGTCGTTACAATAACTATTTTAGTTTATTGATTTAAATGTAATTGTTAAATAATATTGTTATTCCTTTTGTCTCATTTTATGTAGCTCATGTGAAATTTGAAATTTAATCAAATTCTAAATGTTCTTTCAATATCGTGTGTGTATATATATATATATATTGTAACGACCTATTTAGTCGTTTCGAGCAGTAGAATTACTTTTGATAATAATTGACTGTGTCGACGGATCACACGACGGACCGTCAAGGCTCTTCGTTCCAAAACACTTCAACTCTGAAATCTGGGTACTGAGATCAACTCTCTGAACTTCACGACGGAACTGCAGCACGGACCGTCGTAGACACGACAGACCGTCACACGCCCTTTACTGAATTTAACTCTCTGAACTTTGTGACGGACCTGCAGGACGGACCGTCGCAGATACGACGGGTCGTCACGAGCTGTGTAACCCCGACTGGGTCGGATTTCTGCTAAAAGTTTTTAAAGGGTGTTTTGGACTATTCATGACCATAATTATGAAATTAGTGGGGTAAGTTTAATAATGTACTTACTTGGGGGTTAAAGGAGATAACTTTAAAATAAATAATGGGTTACTTTTATCATAATGAATTATATGATAATTAAGGTAAAAGAAAAAAAAGAATGGGGAAGGAAAAATAAAAAGAACAGAGAGAGGAGAACGAGCGAGAAAAGAGAGAGGACGAAGAAGAAAGCAAAGACATTGGGGAAGTAGCTTGCTTGATCACGATTCTTCGGTGGAGGTAGGTTATGGTTTATGCTATTTCATAGTAAACTCTAAATAGCGATTGATATGTATTGGATAGTATTGCAAAATATTCTATATGCTTAATTGTGTGGTTGCATGATGTGATTATGGAATTGTGATGGATTAGAATGATGAGGCTGTTGAATCTTAAAATTAATGATGATGCCTTGACATAAAGGAAGGCTTGATGAACTAGAAAATAATGAGATTAGGGGATCGGGTGTCACGAACCGACACGTAGAATTAGGGGATCGGGTGTCATGAACCGACACGTAGAATTAGGGGATCGGGTGTCACGAACCGACACTTAGAATTAGGGGATCGGGTGTCACGAACCGACACGTAGTATTAGGGGATCAGAGTGTCACGTTCTGACACGTAGTAGTAGGGGATCGGAGTGTCACGTTTCGACACAAGAAGAATAAAGGTGAATCTTGAATTATGTTAATATACTCAAATTTAACGAAAATATTTTCCCAAATGAGTATGGTGTGGAGGCTTGAGTCCTCATAGGTGTGCTTGGTGTTGTGGCCAATGGTTCTTGTACTTGTTGTTGTCACCTGTTGGGCATTATAGTTGGTTTTATTATTATTATTCGATATATATTGCTTTCTATTTTGAGTTGACCGATGATACCTACTCAGTACATGTTCCTTGTACTTACCCCTACTTGTATTTTTCTCTTTGTTATTTGTGGAGTGCAGCAAACGTGACATCGACTTCGACTCGCCCTCAACTCTAGCCAGTCTTTATCACGTCAGATTTCAGGGTGAGCTATTGTTCCTAGCTCGGACTGGATTCTCTCCTTCATGTCTTGATGTCATTGAAGTTCGGACATGGACCATTCCTTTTACTTATTTTAGTTTCTTAAATACTCTTAGATTAGGAATTTGAGGATAGATGTTCTTGGTGTGATGACTTCCAGATTTTGGGGATAATAGTTGAGAAATTTTAGAAGCTTATTTATTGATTATATTAATAAGATTTTGAGTCTTCCGCATTGTATTTTGTTCATTATGGTTGAAATATTGCTAAATGATTGGGGTTTAGATTGGTTGGTTCGCTCACATAGGAGGATAAGTGTGGGTGCCACTCGCGGCTCGTTTTGGGTCGTGACAAACTTGGTATCAGAGCGTTAGGTTCGTTGGTCTCATCACACAAGAACGAGTCTAGTAGAATCTTGAGGAACGGTAGGGGGACGCCTTTACTTTTCTTTGAGAGGCTATGGGACTTTAGGAAAATTCCATTCTTTCTTTCTTTCGTGCTATTACTTGGATCCAATTGGTATCTAGGTGATACAAATTGGTATCTGACATCCTCACTCTATTTCGCAGATGGTTAGAACTAGAGCAACACTGTGCCAACACCAACACCGGCAAGACAGGATGCGTCTGAGCCAGCCACTGGGCTGTAGCTCGAAGAGGAGCAGTGGCAAGAGGCCGTGGTAGAGGTCGCGGGAGGACGTTCTCTAGAGGTAGAGGACAAACACCTGGTCCAGCTAGTACTAGTGGTGGTGACTCCTCCACCGACTGATGAGGTAGTAAGAGAGGGTGAGGAAGGGGAAAACGAGCAAGTGCAAGATGAGGATTACCCACCCCAACCTACCCCAGAGATGATTAACCAGGTTCTTGCTTATCTTAGCGGGTTATCTGATCAGGGCCAGACACCTCCAGTGTTTTCTGCACCATCACCTCAAGTTCCGGGAGAACAACATGCAGCTGCTGTGGCTCCCCGCATGGATGCCTCATTGGAAGTATGCACGTTTCCTCGATTGACTACAGGGCCTATAATGACGAGTAATCAGCATGAACTTTTCACTAAATTCTTGAAGTTGAAACCTCCAGTCTTCAAGGGTGCTGAATCTGAGGATGCCTATGATTTCCTGGTTGATTGTCATGAGCTGCTACATAAGATGGGCATAGTAGAACAATTTGGCGTTGAGTTTGTGACCTATCAGTTTCAGGGAACGCGAAAATGTGGTGGCGGTCATATGTTGAGTGTCAACCAGCACAGGCACCACCTATGACTTGGGCATCATTCTCTAGATTATTTATGGAGAAGTATATACCCCGGACTTTGAGGGATAGGAGGAGAGATGAGTTCCTAAGCTTAGAGCAAGGCAGGATGTCTGTTACTGCTTATGAGGCTAAATTTCGTGAACTATCCAGGTATGCCACCCAGCTTTGCTTCAGTCCACAAGAGCGGATTCGCCGTTTTGTGAAGGGATTGAGGTCAGATTTGCATATTCCAGCCTTACAGGTAGCTGCTGCAGCGAAATCCTTTCAAGAAGTGGTTGATTTTGTGAAAGGGGTAGAGGAGGTGAAGCCAGACGATTTCACCATGGCCTCGACATCTAAGAAGTTTCGTAAGGGAGGTGAGTTTAGTGGTTCTTACTCCAGAGGGTAGAGTTCGGGAGGTTACACAGCCCGACCTATTCAGTCTTCACTGCAGGCTGTAGCTGGGGGTCCACCGCAGACCAGTCAACATTTCTCTGAGTTTGGAGGTTACCCCCAGACTTCGTCATTCTCACAGAGACCTATGCTTGACCCCAGAGAGTGTTATGGATGTGGGGATACTGGACATATTAGGAGATATTGTCTAAAACAGAGTTACAGACCCCCAATAGTCAGATGTAGAGGTGGTCATGGAAGAGGCCGCCATTCTGGAGGACGTGGTGGCCAAGGTAATGGTGGTCACCAAATCAACCGGGGTGGCGGGCAAACTGGAGCTACTGCAGCGCAACATGGTAGGGGCAACGGGCAGACAGGTGATAGGGCCCATTGTTATGCTTTCCCTGGGAGGTCTGAAGCGGAGACATCTGATGTTGTTATCACAGGTAATCTTTTGGTTTGTGATTGCATGACTTTCTGTTTATTCGATCCTGGATCCACATTTTCATATGTATCTTCCTCGTTGCTATTGGCCTTGATTTACATTGTGATTTGCTTGACATGCCCATTCGTGTCTCTACTCCTGTGGGTGAGTCTGTGATAGTTGAGAAGGTGTATAGGTCTTGTCTTGTGACTTTTGTGGGGAAAAATACTCATGTAGACTTGATTATTCTAGAGATGGTTGATTTCGATGTAATTCTTGGCATGACTTGGCTTTCTCCAAATTTTGCAATCTTAGATTGTAATGCTAAAACTGTGACATTGGCCAAGCCTGGGACAAATCCGCTAGTGTGGGAGGGTAACTATACTTCCACCCCAGTTCGTATCATCTCCTTTCTTCATGCTAAGAGAATGGTTAGTAAGGGTTGTTTAGCTTTCTTGGCACATCCCAGGGATGATACCTCCCAAGTACCTTCGATTGAGTCTGTTTCGATAGTCCGTGAGTTTCTGGATGTGTTTCCTGCAGACCTTCCTGGTATGCCACCGGATAGGGATATTGATTTTTGTATTGATCTGGAGCCGGGTACTCGCCCCATTTCCATACCCCCTTATAGAATGGCTCCAGCAGAGTTAAGGGAGTTGAAGGCCCAACTTCAGGAGTTGTTAGGTAAAGGCTTTATTAGGCCAAGTGCATCCCCTTGGGGTGCTCCTATCTTATTTGTGAAGAAGAAGGATGGGAGTTTTCGGATGTGCATAGACTACAGGCAACTAAATAAGGTAACTGTTAAGAACAAGTATCCTCTTCCTCGCATTGATGATTTGTTCGATCAGTTACAAGGTGCTTGTACCTTCTCAAAAATCGACTTGAGATCTGGTTATCATCAATTGAAAATACGGGCAGCAGATGTGCCAAAGACTGCTTTTCGAACCAGGTATGGGCATTATGAATTCTTAGTAATGTCTTTTGGACTAACGAATGCCCCTGCTGCGTTCATGAGCCTGATGAACGGGATTTTTAAGCCATATCTGGATCTCTTTGTTATTGTATTTATTGACGACATACCGATATACTCAAAGAGCAGGAAAGAACATGAGGAGCATTTGAGAATTGTATTGGAAGTGTTGAGGGAGAAAAGACTTTGTGCCAAATTCTCCAAGTGTGAGTTTTGGTTAGATTTAGTGTCCTTCTTGGGATACGTGGTTTCTAAGGATGGGGTGATGGTGGATCCTTCTTAGATTGAAGCAGTGAAGAGTTGGGTAAGACCTACTAATGTTACAGAGGTAAGGAGCTTTGTTGGTTTAGCTAGCTACTACCGTCGATTTGTCAAGGGATTTTCTTCTGTTGCCTCCCAACTGACAAATTTGACTAAGCAGAATGTTCCATTTGTATGGTCGGATGAATGTGAAGAAAGCTTCCAGAACCTCAAGACCTTATTGACTACTGCACCAATTCTTACCTTGCCAGTGGAAGGCAAGAATTTCATTGTTTATTGTGATGTATCTTATTCGGGTTTGGGTGCAGTGCTAATGCAGGAAAAGAATGTAATTGCTTATGCTTCGAGACAATTAAAAGTGCATGAACGTAACTATCCGACCCATGATTTGGAGTTGGCTGCAGTCATGTTCGCATTAAAGCAATGGAGACATTATCTATATGGGGTTAAGTGTGAAGTCTATACGGATCATCGTAGTTTACAATATGTCTTTACTCAGTAAGATTTGAATTTGAGACAGAGGAGATGGATGTAAAATATGTCTTTACTCAGAAAGATTTGAATTTGAGACAGAGGAGATGGATGGAACTACTGAAGGACTATGATATTACTATCTTGTATCACCCAGGAAAAACTAATGTTGTGGCAGATGCTTTAAGTAGAAAAACAGGAAGCATGGGAAGTTTAGCCCACCTACAGATTTCTAGACGCCCATTGGCTAGAGAGGTCCAGACTCTGGCTAACGACTTTATGAGGCTGGAAGTACTAGAGAAAGGAGGATTTTTGGCCTGTGTAGAGGCAAGATCTTCTTTTCTTGACAATATTAAGGGAAGGCAGTTTGATGATGAGAAGCTGAGCCGAATTCGGGATATGGTGTTGCGAGGAGAGGCTAAAAAGGCAATAATTGATGAGGAAGGCGTTTTGAGAATTAATGGAAGGGTATGTGTGCCCCGTGTTGATGATTTGATCCACACTATTCTTACAGAGGCTCATAGTTCAGGATATTCTATACATCCTGGTGCAACCAAGATGTATCGTGACCTAAAGCAACATTTTTGGTGGAGTAGAATGAAGCGTGACATTGTTGATTTTGTCGCCCAATGCCCGAATTGTCAGCAGGTAAAGTATGAACACCAGAGGCCCGGAGGAACACTTCAGAGAATGCCCATTCCTGAATGGAAGTGGGAAAGAATTGCAATGGATTTCGTGGTTGGTCTTCCAAAGACATTGGGTAAGTTTGATTCTATTTGGGTAATTGTTGACAGATTAACTAATTCTGCTCACTTCATTCCGGTCAAGGTGACTTACAATGCAGAGAAGTTAGCCAAACTTTATATCTCAGAAATTGTTCGATTGCATGGAGTTCCACTTTCCATCATATCAGATAGAGGTACGCAATTTACTTCTAAGTTTTGGAGAATATTGCATGCTGAATTAGATACTAGGTTGGATCTTAGTACTGCATTTCACCCACAGACAGATGGACAGTCTGAGCGAACGATTCAGGTGTTGGAGGATATGCTTCGTGCATGTGTGGTAGAATTTGGTGGTCATTGGGATAACTTCTTACCCTTAGCAGAGTTTTCATACAATAATAGCTATCACTCAAGTATTGATATGGTCCCATTTGAGGCACTGTATGGAAGGAGATGTAGGTCTCCCATTGGTTGGTTTGATGCATTTGAGGTAAGACCATGGGGTACCGATCTCTTGAGGGAATCATTAGAGAAAGTGAAATTCATTCAAGAAAAGCTTTTAGCAGCTCAAAGTAGGCAGAAGGAATATGCAGATCGAAAGGTTAGAGACTTGGATTTCATGGAGGGTGAACAAGTCTTGCTGAAGGTTTCACCCATGAAGGGGGTGATGCGGTTTGGTAAGCGAGGTAAGCTTAGTCCGAGGTATATTGGTCCATTTGAAGTTCTGAAGCGCGTGGGGGAGGTGGCTTACGAATTGGCATTACCTCCAGGTGTAACGACCTGTTTAGTCGTTTTGAGCAGCAGAACAAATTCTGGAAAAACTGGCTGAAACCACGGACCCAACGACGGACCGTCACAGGCTCGACGTACCGTCGTGGGTGTTCCGTTCCATGACACTTAGAGTTTGAAAATCGGGTACTGAAAATCGACTCTCTGTAAATTGTGACGGACCTGCAGGACGTGCCGTCACATCAACGACGAACCGTCGTGAGTCCCGTTGCAAAAACTTCAACTTTTGAGAAATTGGTGCAAGAAAACGAGTTTCTGACCGTCATGACGGAGGTGCAGGACGGACCGTCACAGGTGTGACGGGCCGTCACAGCCACCTGGAATTTGGGGAGGACACGACGGCCTGGGTGACGGACCGTCGCACCCACGACGGCCCGTCACAGGTCACGCAGTCCCAGACATTTAGGATTCCTCCACACGTTTTAAGGGTCGTTTTTGATTATTCTTTCCTTAATTATAAGGTTGAGGGGTAACATTAATAAGTCTAATTACTTAGGGGTTAAAAGGGGTAACCTTAAGTTAATTAGGGGGTTTATTTGTCCTCTTTTAGTCTTAATTATATGATTATTAGGGTAAAGGAAAGAGGGTTTGAATAAAACAAAAGAGAAAGAACAGAAAGGGAGAGAGAGCAGATCGATCGAGAGAGAGGAGAATAGCAAGCTTGGGAGATTTTCTTGTGATTCCAATTCTTCGGTGGAGGTAGGTTATGGTTTATGTGAAATAATCGTAGTAAACTCTTGATAGTGTATGATATGTATTGATGATGTTTGTAAACCTGTCTATGTGCTTAAATTGTATGCTTGCATGATATGATTATGAGATTGTGATTAATTAATAACAAGCATGACGAAGTTATTGAATCCCAAATATTGAAAGAACCCTAATTCACTTGATATATTATATAATAAGATTGATGATGCCTTAGTATGATAGAAGGCTTGATATATTATATAATGAGAATGAGGATGCCTTAGGTGTGAAAGAAGGCTTGATGATTAGGGGATCGGGTTGCCACGTTCCGGTACCAGGATAGATAGAATATGAGGATCGGGTGCCACGTTCCGGTACCAGGATAGAATGAATATGAGGATCGGAGTGTCACGTTCCGACACCAGGATAGAATATGAGGATCGGTGGCCACGTTCCGGTACCAGGATAGAATGAATATGAGGATCGGAGTGTCACGTTCCGACACCAGGATAGAATATGAGGATCGGGTGCCACGTTCTGGTACCAGGATAGAATTAGAGGAGCGGAGGAGTGTCACGTACCGACACAAGAGGAAGAAAGATAAGGATCTTGAAAGATAATGAATATACTCAATTTAATGAACTTAATTCCCAAATGAGTATGGTATTGAGGCTTGAGTCCTCATGTGTGAACTTGACGGAAATTGTTATGATAAAGTAATTGCTATTTGCTACATGTTGAGTATTGTAGTTGATTTACAGTATTATTGATATATATTGTTCCCTATTTTGAGTTAGCGATGATATCTACTCAGTACGTGGGGTTTGTACTGACCCCCCTACTTTTATGTTTTTCCTCTTGTTATTTGTGTTATGCAGCAAACGTTCCGTCAACTTCGACTCAGCAGTAGATCAAGCCGTCTTCACTCCATCGGAAATTCAGGTTGAGCTAATGCGTCTAGCTTGGACTGGGTCCCTTCTTCAGTCTTGATGCCTTGAACTTCCGGCATGGACTAGTTTTTATTTGTTTTTAGCTTTTTAGACATTCTTAGATTAGTAGTTTGAGATAGATGGTCTTGTGATGATGACTTCCAGATTTTTGGGGAATATTAATAATAGTTTTGAGTGTTTTATTAATGAATTAAGTCTTCCGCATTTCTTTTGATGATATTGTATTAAAATGTTAAGGTTTAGATGGGTGGGTTCGCTCACATAGGAGGGTTGAATGTGGGTGCCAGTCGCGTCCCCGATTTGGGGTCGTGACCCAGGACTCTCAGGAGTGCACCCGATATTTCATGTGTCTTGCTGAAAGATATCATGGGGATGGAAACTACATTATTCGTTGGGATTCAGTTCTTCTTGATGAGAATTTGTCTTATGAGGAAGAGACTGTTGCTATTCTAGATAGAAAATCCGCAGTTGAGATTAAGGGAGATTGCATCCATCAGGTTCAATGGAAGAATCGGCCAGTTGAAGAGTCCCACTTGGGAGAGGAGGCGGATATGCAAGAAAGATCCCACATCTTTTTACAGATTCACGTACTCTTTCTCGCCCTTGTTTTTCTTCTTGTGATCGTTCGAGGACGAACGATGGGTAAATTGGTATCTATTGTAACGACCTGTTTAGTCGTTTCGAGCAGTAGAATTACTTTTGATAATAACTGACTGTGTCGATGGATCACACGAGGACCGTCATGGTCACGACAGACCGTCGAGGCTCTTCGTTCCAAAACACTTCAACTCTGAAATCTGGGTACTGAGATCAACTCTTTGAACTTCACGACGGAACTGCAGCACGGACCGTCGTAGACACGACGGACCGTCACACGCCCTTTACTGAATTTAACTCTCTGAACTTTGTGATGGACCTGCAGGACGGACCGTTGCAGATACGACGGGTCGTCACGAGCTGCATAACCCCGACTGGGTCGGATTTTCTGCTAAAAGTTTTTAAAGGGTGTTTTGGACTATTCATGACCATAATTATGAAATTAGTGGGGTAAGTTTAATAATGTACTTACTTGGGGGTTAAAAGAGATAACTTTAAAATAAATAATGGGTTACTTTTATCATAATGAATTATATGATAATTAGGGTAAAAGAAAAAGAATCTGGGGAAGGAAAAATAAAAAGAACAGAGAGAGGGAGAACGAGCGAGAAAAGAGAGAGGACGAAGAAGAAAGCAAAGACATTGGGGAAGTAGCTTGCTTGATCACGATTCTTCGGTGGAGGTAGGTTATGGTTTATGCTATTTCATAGTAAACTCTAAATAGCGATTGATATGTATTGGGTAGTAGTGTGTAAAGTCTTCTCTATGCTTAATTGTGTGTTGCATATGTGATTATGAAATTGTGCTGGATTAGAATGATGAGGCTGTTGAATCTTAAACCTTAAATCCTCTCTATTATGATATGCCTTGACATAAAGGAAGCTTGATGACCTAGAAAAATAATGAGATTAGGGGATCGGGTTCACGAACCGACACGTAGAATTAGGGGATCGGTGTCACGAACTTACCGATAATGGGGATCGGGTGTCACGAACTGACACGTAAATTAGGGGATCGGGTGACACGAACCGACACTTAGTATTAGGGGATCGGAGTGTCACGTTCGTACACACGTAGTAGTAGGGGATCGGAGTGTCACGTTCTGACACAAGAAGAATAAAGAGAATGAATCTTGAATTATGTTAATATACTCAAATTTAAGAAAATATTTTCCCAATTGAGTATGGTGTGGAGGCTTGAGTCCTCATAGGTGTGCTTGGTGTGTTGTGGGCCAATGGTTCTTGTACTTGTTGTTGTCACCACCTGTTGGGCATTGTAGTTGGTTTTATTAATTATTATTCGATATATATTGCTTTCTATTTTGAGTTGCCCGATGATACCTACTCAGTACGTGTTCCCTGTACTGACCCCTACTTGTATTTTTTCTCTTTGTTTTTGTGGAGTGCAGCAAACGTGCCATCCGACTTTGACTCGCCCTCAACTCTAGCCAGTCTTCATCACGTCAGATTTCAGGGTGAGCTATTGTTCCTAGCTCGGACTGGATTCTCTCCTTCATGTCTTGATGTCATTGAAGTTCGGACATGAACCATTCCTTTTACTTATTTTAGTTTCTTAAATACTCTTAGATTAGAAATTTGAGGATAGATGTTCTTGGTGTGATGACTTCCAGATTTTGGGGATAATAGTTGAGAAATTTTAGAAGCTTATTTATTGATTATATTAATAAGATTTTGAGTCTTCCGCATTGATTTTGTTCATTATGGTTGAAATATTGCTAAATGATTGGGGTTTAGATTGGTTGGTTCGCTCACATAGGAGGATAAGTGTGGGTGCCACTCGCGGCTCGTTTTGGGGTCGTGACATATATATATATCTATATATATTATATATATATATATATAGTTAGTATGTATAATGGCATTATTTTTACTATTCTAATTTATATGACACGAATAAAATTTTAAGAGTTTAGCTTTTAGTTTTTTTTGTTAAACATCATATGGATATGTTTGATAATCATAACTTCACCTATGTCTAAAAGTTATTCTCAAATGATATACATGTAAAAAGTTAATTAAAATTGAAGATGAGTTAAAATATGATGTTCAAATGAGGTATTCCGTGATCTCTTTTTATTGCAATTCATTAATGAGTATAAAAATTAATCAATAAAAACATAAAGGTAATAAAAAAATTATATATTGATAAAGTTCAATTCTTAGTTATGGGCTTTGGAGTAAATAGCTTAGATTTCATTTGCGGAAGAATCGTATGAAATAACAAATTATTAATTCAAAATAAATATTATAATCATAATTTTATTTAATTTTAATTCGTAATAAATACTATGCTATTTGTCTCTTCCTATAAATCTCGCTCGCTACTCTCAAGAAGTTTGGCTTGTCACCTCTCGCTCACCTCTCTCACTTTATACAAACACTATAATTTGTGTTTGTATAAAGCGAGAAAAAAATTGTATATACAAATATAGATAGATTTATTTTCGTCATATACATTTATAATTATACAAATACAAATCTTCCCTTACAATCTCACTTTTGTCTTTCTCGCTTTATACAAACACAAATGACAATGTATAATTTGTGTTGTATATAGCGAGAGAGAGAGAGAGAGAGAAAGATTTGATATACATATGTTTTATTTTGATTCAATTTTATACAAATGCAACTTTTATGTAGACATACAAACACAATAATTGATACATATACATAGTAATTACATATGTACAATTATCTAATCAGTATACGTGTACAATAGCTACGCTTTATACAAACGAGATACCTGCCTGCGTTTTATACAAATCTAATATGATTTTTATGTTTGCTATGGAACGCAAATAACAAAACTGTAGCTATAGAGCGCTGATATGATTTTTATGTTTGCTAATCCTTAAATTTGATTTCATTGTAATTGTTAATAATAACTAAAAAAAATTATCGTTAATATATATCAAATAGTTAATAATTAACTTATTTTTTAAAATCTATCGTTAAATAGTAAAAATAATGGTTTTTGTTATTAATTACATAATTTACCCATTAAATTTTTATTTTTATAGTAGTATTAATGATTAACAAGACTTTAACGGATTGTGACAATTTGATGATACAACGTCAAAGCTAATAAAGGTAAGTAAATGGTTTTAATTAAATTTCCTTTGATAAAAAAATAATATGTCGTGTAAGTAAGGTAAACTAATTTTGAAACATTCTAGATATAGCATATTTTCATTTATTTATTTATTTATCGATTAGTATC
>JAKWIY010001175.1:0-24063 GCA_027704805.1 Solanum corneliomulleri | reverse complement strand
TTTCTTCTTTGATCAGTTACCCTAACAGCGCCTCAACTTTGTTTACTCCCTAAACGACCTTCTTTGCCTATCGGTTTCAACCTTAGGATGGCATAGTCTGGCATACTTATTCACAGAATATTTCTGTAGCAAACTTTCTAAAGATGATTATTATAACATTATTAGAACATGATAAACAATTATAATCAACAAGATATTTTCAGGAATAAATTAATTTAGTTACTCATGAAGATAAATATGTATACCTACTTATGTAGATTTGTTATCTCTGATGGGTTTTTCATATCTATTCTTAAATTATCTAGCTTGCTCTGATACCAATGTGGGGGGTGGAAGCGGAATCGTAGGAAAAGAGAGAGAAAGTTGTAGTGGAGAGAAGATGATTTTATTATGAGGGAAAGCCCTCTATTTATATAACCAAATTTACATGTCTGGCCAATACAAGTGTCCAACTCTTACTTTAGACACGGCCTTATTATATTCGGCCGACACTAAAAATAAAATATTTACTATTACTACTTTACATAGCCGACCCACAACTTTACATAATGACCTCTTCTTTTTATTGTTGGCCGACACATCTTGTTTCCGCATAGTGTAGTAAACCACCAATGTGTTTTTGTTATTATATGTGGATAAAATCTATCTAAAAATGGCATTCCTAATAACATATCTTTTGTTGTAAATTCAAAATTGTACATTTCTTCTATTGTTAATATTTTATCCCATATTTATATTTTTTTGTATTCTTTGCTTTATATTTAATCATACTTCCTTCATTATTAAATCCTGTTACTACCAGAGGTGTTTTTAATTTTTCCCATTTATCTTCTGTTAAACAATTATATTTACATATATTCGCTTCTGCTCCTTTATCTATCATATGGGTATAATATCTGTTGTGATATCCTTCTACAATAATTTTTGCAAGTATATATATTTTCATTAATCATTTTGTTCTTTTTATAATTATTTTCTTATTTTGACAAGTTATTGTTAATTGTTCATTTTCTATATTGTACGGTTTAACTTTTTCTAACCATTTTATACCTATTGTAATATTACGGTTTTCTTGGTATATTTTAAATGGTATTACTAAGGGTATTCCTCCTATAATTATTTCTTTTTCTGTCGTTTCTTCATTTGTGTTTAATATCTCACTAGGTAATCCAGGGCATATGTGTCCTGTTTTTATAATTTCTTCTTCTAATACATATCTCTTGTTATGTAATTTTCTTCTTGTCCTGTATTTATTAAATTTTTATATTTTCTTTGATCTACTATTCCTGTTATAAAATAATGGTATGGCGTTATCTTCTATTAAATTTTTTGGAATTTCATAGTTTCTTTTAGATGAGCTCATTCTTGATGAGGTAGTTCTTGTTATCGTATTTGGTACACTTGAAGTACTTAATCTTTCTTTTACAATTTCTAAATCTTCTTTAATGTCATTTCTTTATAGCTATAGTCATTATTATCTATTACAGTAATTATTTTTTCGAAAGGATTTTCTATTTTTATTTTATCAATTTTATTTCTTGCAGTTACTTTATGTTTTGTTGTTAATATATATAGGTTTTTACATCTTGCTGTAAATATTTTGCTGCCTGGTGCTAATTCTATTCCAGACATTTTCCAATATAAAAGTAGTGATTTAATTATGTTTCTATCTGTTATTGCTACTGAGTAATTGACACTAATTATAAACTTAAATTTTTGATATATTAAGTTTTCTTTAACTGCACTTAGTACACTTTTTTCTATAGGGTGTATGATTCTATCATCTGCTAAATATATTTCAATAGGTGTATCTATTCCTTCTCTAAAACATTTTTATTAATATTTCTGTTCCTCCTAAATTACATATCTTATAGGTGTTTGGCTTTTATATCTTGTATTTCTTTGTTTTATTCTTCTCTTTTTAGTATAGGTATCTGTGCTTTCCTCTTGCATATTTTACAATCTATAATATGTTCTCTTTTGACTAACTACATAATATTCTTCTTTTTGTCTTTTAAACAAACCATTTCTTAAAGTAGGTATTTCAAGTACTTTTTCAATGCTTAAGTCTATTCTTTCCTTTTATTTGTTCAAAAATTGTATTATCAAATATAATTTTTTGGTATGATAATTCTTCATTTTGATAATCTTATTTGGATATTACTTTTATATTCTCTTCAGACATCAGATTTCTTCATTTATTTCATCATTATCTAGGTCAATATTTTCTTCTTCATTTTCTGTTTCTATATCTGATACTTCATTCATACTATCATTTTCACTTAGTTCATAGTCTATATATTCTATTTGCATATATTTTTCATTATCTATAATTACTGCTGCAATTTTTTTTCTTTTTGGGTCTTTTGGTAACTTACAATCTCTAGCTATGTGTCCTATCTTTCCGTAATTATAACATGTACATTGAGATATTTTTCTTTTTGGTCTATATGGATTCTTCATGTTATAATTTTTTACAAAATATCTTTGTCTTGGTTTTTTGTATTTATACATAGTTTTAGTTTTTCTATAATTTTTATGTTGCCTAGGTTTTTTCTTTTTATGATTTTTATTTGTACATCCAAACTGTGGTGCTATTTTATTTTTACAACAGGCTAAATTCTTGTTTAGTACTTTTTCCTTTTTTAATTTTTCTTTTTGGTTTTCACATAGTTGTATATACCATTGATGTAAAAATTTTATTCGAGCTCCTAAAGTATCTACTAACCTCAATCATTCATCTTTTTAATCTTTTTATTACTTTTTGTACTAATGGTTCTCGTAATTTTGTAAAATATTGTTGTCTTATTTCTTTTGCTTCATTTAAATTTTTTTTTCTTTATAATAATATTCTTTAAATGCACAAGTATATTCTTCTATATAGCACATTTTACATATAGCTAATTTTGTCATAAGTTGTCTATTTATTATTTTTTCTCTGTTTTGTTCTCTTATATCTGTGGTTATGCCTCCGAATTCATTTCTTATTGCTGATTCATATTTGTCTAATATATCTATATTTGTTGCTGATGGAGATCCATCCATTTTCTTGTCACTTCTAAGTACTTCTAAACTTTCTGAGGTTAGATTTTCTATCCATAATCTTGTTGTTCCTACAAATGTTCTTTGTATATACCTTGGTAACTTTTTTTGTGCTAATATTGACTTATTACATACTCCTGCTAAGATATTTTCTTCTAATCTCTTTTTCTATGTTGTAATTCTTGTCTCCTTTCGGTTATCTTTTCTATCAATTGTTTGTTATATTTTTCTCTGTTCATACTATTTTTTCAAATAGTAAACATATTTGTATTCTGTTTTTGAAATTATATTTATCAAATGATCTTTCTTATCATTACTTGTTTTGATAAGTTGTGATAGTTCATATTCTATATATAAGAGTTTTAATATTTTCCATATCCTTTGTACTTTTTATCGATCTACTTCATTTTTTTCCATACTTCAATCTTTTTTGGTTCAGTCATTAAATTTTATTATTGATCTCTGAATATATCTATATCATCATATAAATCATTTATGTCATAGTAAAATTCATCATAAAAATTATCTTGTATATCTAATTCTGCCCAACCTTGAGTTGTTACTTCTATTATTTCATATGTTGCCAATAAATCATAAATTGCTCTTTTTACATCTGTCTTAAGTCCTTTCAATATATAGAGTATTATTATCTTGTAATTAACATCATCGTCTAGTTGGTAAGTATTCATTTTTATCATTTTCATTTTCACTAAAATCTTGTTCCTTCCAACCTTTTAATGGATTATACTTATTTATTATGTAATAATAATGGTATAATAATCATCTCGTCTGGTCACTACTACAGTTTGCTTCTTTGATCAGTAACCCTAACAGCGCCTCAACTTTGTTTACTCCCCTAACGGCCTTCTTTACCTATCGGTTTCAACCTTAGGATGTCATAGTCTGGGCATACTTATTCACAGAATTTTTCTGTAGCAAACTTTCTAAAGATGGTTATTATAACATTGTTAGAACATGATAAAGAATTATAATCAACAAGAAATTTTCAGGAATAAATTAATTTAGTAACTCATGAAGATAAATATTTAAACCGCTTCTGTAGATTTGTTATCTCTGATGGGTTTTCCATATCTAGTCTTAAATTATCTAGATAGCTCTGAAACCAATGTGGGGGTGGAAGCGGAATCGTAGGAAAAGAGAGAGAAAGTTGTAGTGGAGAGAAGATGATTTTATTATGAGGAAAGTCCCTCTATTTATAGAACCAAATTTACATGTCTGGCCAATACAAGTGGCCGACTCTTACTTTACACATGGCCTAATTATATTCGGCCGACACTAAAAATAAAATACTTACTAATACTACTTTATATAGCCGACCCACAACTTTACATAATGGCCTCTTCTTTTTATTGTTGGCCGACACACAACTATTTATTTTACGACTTTTTTTTTTGAAACTTTACAAGTAGTGGCCCTTCTTTTATATGGCCGAAGCAAAACAGAAAAAAACTTTAATAGTGGCCGATTACTTTATTACATGGCCAACACTAATATTTATACTTTACGACTCTACGCTAAACAACAAAACTTTACAAAATCTTATCTTAAAAGAATCTTATCTCAAAATTATCTCTGATGCCTTGCTTATCTCTTTACTCTAAATCAACATCTGGTATAACATTATCTTCTCCGTTACATTTAGAACATCTGTGATCTGGATATTTGTTTCCAATAAGCTTACAGTGTAACGACCTGTTTAGTCGTTTTGAGCAGCAGATTTTATTTCTGGAAAAACTGGTTGAGACGACGGACACCACGACGGACCGTCATGGGAACGACGGACCGTCATGGGAACGACGGACCGTCGAGGGTGTCTCGTTCCAGAACACTTAGAATTCTGAAATTTGGGTACTAAAATTGACTCTCTGTAATCTGTAATGGACCTTCAGGTCGAACCGTCACAGTTACGACGAACCGTCGAGAGCTCCTGTTTCAAAACACTTCAACTCTTGAGAATTTGGTACAGAGAACGATTCTCTGAACGTCGTGACGGAAGTGCAGGACGGACCGTCACATGCGTGACGGACCGTCACAGACTCCTTAGTGAAAAATGGAGTTTCTGATCTTCGCGACGACCAGAGTGACGGACCCTCGCAGGCACGACGGGCCGTCACAAGTTGCGTAATCCCAGTCGGAGTCGGATTTCTGGTTAAATTTTAAAGGGGCGTTTTAAACTATTCCTACCATTATTATATATTTCGTGGGTTTATATTAATAACTCAATTCCTTGGGGGATAAAAGAGGTAACTTTTATTTAATTAGTGGGGTATTATTGTCATCTTTTACACTTAATTATATGTTAATTAGGGTAAAAGAAAGAGGGTTTGAATAAGAAAAGTAAAAAGAACAAAGAGAGAGAGAGAGGATTGATAGATTGAGAGATAGAAACGAGAAGAAGAACGTTGTTTGGGAGATAGATTGTTGATTCAATTCTTCGGTGGAGGTAGGTTAGGTTATTTTTTACGATATTCGTAGTGAACTCTTAATAGTGAATGATATGTATTGATAGTATTGTAAACCCTGCTATGTGCTTAATTGTATGCTTGCATGATTGTGATTATGAAATTGTGATAAAATAAGCATGATGAAGCTATTAAATCCTAAATCTTGAAAGAAACCCTAATTCACTTGTTAATGATGATGCCTTAGTGAAAAGAAGGCTTGATATATTATATAATGAGATTGATGAGCCTTAGTATAAAAGAAGGCTGATATATTATATAATGAGATTGATGATGATGCCTTAGTATGAAAGAAGGCTTGATGAATTAGGGGATCGGGTGCCACGTTCCGGTACCAGGATAGAGATAGAGGATCGGGTGCCACGTTCTGGTACCAGGATAGAATGAGGATCGGAGTGTCACGTTTCGACACCAGCATAGTATATGGATCGGGTGCCACGTTCCGGTACTAGGATAGAATGAGGATCGGAGTGTCACGTTCCGACACCAGGATAGTATATGGATCGGGTGCCACGTTCCGGTACCAGGATAGTATATGAGGATCGGAGTGCAACGTTCCGGCACCAGGGTAGAATATGGATCGGAGTGTCACGTACCGACACAAGAGGAAGAAAGATAATGAATCTTGAAAGATAATGAATATACTCAATCTAATGAACCCAATTCCCAAATGAGTATGGTATTGAGGCTTGAGTCCTCATGTGTGAACTTGACGGTAATTGTTAATGATATAGTACTTGTTGTTGCTACATGTTAAGTATCATAGTTGATTTTATAATATTACTTGATATATATTATCTTCTATTTTGAGTTGGCCGATGATATCTACTCAGTACTTGTGGTTGTACTGACCCCCTACTTTTATGTTTTCTTCTTTGTTATTTGTGGAGTGCAGCAAACGTGCCGTCGTCTTCAACTCAACAGTAATTCTAGCCAGTCTTCGTCACACCGGATCTTTAGGGTGAGCTAATGCTTCTAGCTTGGACTGGATCTTCTTCTTCAAGTCTTGGTGCCTTGAACTTCCGGCATGGACTAGCTTTTTATTTGTTTTTGTTTTCTTAGATACTCTTAGTTTAGTAATTTGAGGATATATGTTCTTGTGATGATGACTTCCAGATTTTGGGGATAATAATAATAGTTTTTGAATTGATTTTATTAATGAGTTTAAGTCTTCCGCATTGTATTTTGTTAATTATGTATGAAATGATGGGGTTTAGATTGGTGGGTTCGCTCACATAGTAGGTTAAGTGTGGGTGCCAGCGGCGGCTTGATTTTGGGTCGTGACAAACTTAGTATCAAAGCATTAGGTTCATTGGTCTCATCACACAAGAACGAGTCTAGTAGAGTCTTAAGGAACGGTAGGGGGACGCCTTTACTTTTCTTTGAGAGGCTATAAGACTTTAGGAAAATTCCATTCTTTCTTTCCTTCTTTCGTGCTACTACTTGAATCCAATTGGTATCTAGGTGATACAAATTGGTATCTGATCATCTTCACTCTATTTTGCAGATGGTTAGAACTAGAGCAATGACTGCGCCAACATCAACACTGACACTGACAAGGCAAGAAACGTCTGAGCCAGCCACTGGGGCTGTGGCTCGAGGAAGAGCAGTGGCAAGAGGCGGTGATAGAGGTCGTGGGAGGACGTCCTCTAGAGGAAGAGGACAAGCACCTAGACCATCTGACACTAGGGCGGTGACTCCTCCACCGACTGAGGAGGTAGTAAGAGAGGGTGAGGAAGGGGAGAACAAACAAGTGCAAAATGAGGAATTGCCACCCCAACCTACCCCAGAGATGATCAACCAGGTTCTTGCTTATCTTAGCGGGTTATCTGATCAGGGTCAGGCACCTCCATTGGTTTCTACACCAATACCTCTGGTTTCAGAGGTACGACATGCCGCTGCTGGGGCTCCCCGCATGGATGCCTCATTGGAAATAGGCACATTTCCACGTCTGACTACTGGGCCTATAATGACAAATGATCAGCATGAACTTTTCAGTAAGTTCTTGAAATTGAAACCTCCAGTCTTTAAAAGGTGCAGAATCAGAGGATGCCTACGATTTTCTGGTTGATTGTCATGAGCTACTACACAAGATGGGTATAGTGGAGCGGTTCGGTGTTGAGTTCGTGAGCTATCAGTTTCAAGGGAACGCCAAAATGTGGTGGCGGTCACATGTTGAGTGTCAACCGACAGAGGCAACACCTATGACTTGGGCCTCATTCTCTAGCTTGTTTATGGAGAAGTATATCCCCTGGACTTTGAGGGATAGGAAAAGGGATGATTTCTTGAGTCTAGAGCAAGGTAGGATGTCGGTTAATGCATATGAGGCTAAGTTTCGTGCATTATCCAGGTATGCCACTCAACTTTGTTTCAGTCCACAAGAGCGGATTCGCCGGTTTGTGAAGGGGTTGAGGTCAGAATTGCGGATTTCGACCTTACAGGTAGCGGCTACGGCAAAATCCTTCCAAGAAGTGGTAGACTTTGTGATAGAGGTGGAAGGAGTGAAGCCCGATGATTTCACCACGACATCGACATCAAAAGGTTTCGAAAGGGAGGTGAGTTAAATAGTTCTTACTATAGTTGGGGGTCCACCTCAGACCGGTCAACACTCTCTGAGAGGCCGATGCTTGAACCCAGAGATGTTATGGATGTGGGGAGATTGGACACATTAAGAGGTATTGTCCAAACAGAGAGTTACAGAACCCCACTAGCTAGAGGTAGAGGTGGTCATGGTAGAGGCCGTTATTCTGGAGGGCGTGGTGGCCGAGGTAATGGTGGTCACCAAAACAGCAGAGGTGAAGGGCAAACTGGAGCCACTACAACGCAACATTGTAGGGGCAACGGACAGACAAGTAATGGGGCCCATTGTTACGCTTTTCCTGGGAGATCTGAAGCGGAGACATCAGATGATGTTATCACAGGTAATCTTTTGATTTGTGATTGCATGGCTTCTGTATTGTTTGATCCTGGATCCACATTTTCTTATGTATCTTCCTCATTTGCTAATGGTCTAAATTTACATTGTGAATTACTTGACATACCTATTCGTGTGTCTACTCCGGTGGGTGAGTCTGCGATAGTTGAAAAAGTATATAGGTCTTGCTTGGTGACTTTTGTGGGGAGCAACACTTATGTAGATTTGGTTATCTTAGAGATGGTTGACTTTGATGTAATTCTGGGTATGACTTGGCTTTCTCCAAATTTCGCAATCTTGGATTGTAATGCTAAAACGGTGACGTTAGCCGAGCCTGGGACAGATCCGTTAGTGTGGGAGGGCGACTACAGTTCCAATCCGGTTTGTATCGTGTCCTTCCTTCGTGCTAAGAAGATGGTTAGTAAGGGTTGTTTATCTTTCTTGGCACATCTTAGGGATGACACTACCCAAGTACCTTCAATTGAGTCGGTTTTGGTAGTCCATGAGTTTCGGGACGTATTCCATGCAGATCTTCCTGGTATGCCACCGGATAGGGATATTGACTTCTGTATTGATCTTGAACCGGGTACTCGCCCCATTTCTATACCCCCTTATAGAATGGCTCCCGCGGAATTAAGAGAGTTAAAGGCCCAACTTCAAGAGTTGTTGAGCAAAGGCTTCATTAGACCAAGTGCATCTCCGTGGGGTGCTCCGGTATTATTTGTGAAGAAGAAGGATGGGAGTTTTCGGATGTGCATAGACTATAGACAACTGAACAAGGTAACTATTAAGAACAAGTATCCTCTTCCTTGCATTGATGACTTGTTCGATCAGTTACAAGGTGCTTGTGTCTTCTCTAAAATTGACTTGAGATCCGGTTATCACCAATTGAAAATATGGGCAGCGGATGTGCCAAAGACTGCTTTTCGAACTAGGTATGTGCACTACAAATTTGTGGTAATGTCTTTTGGTCTTACGAATGCCCCTGCTGCTTTTATGAGCTTGATGAATGGGATTTTTAAGCCATATCTGGATCTCTTTGTGATCGTATTTATTGATGATATACTGATATACTCAAAGAGTAAGAAGGAACATGAGGAGCATTTGAGAATGGTGTTAGAGTTATTGAGGAAGAATAATCTTTATGCCAAATTCTCCAAGTGTGAGTTTTGGCTAGATTCAGTGTCTTTCTTGGGACACGCGGTTTCTAAGGATGGAGTGATGGTGGATCCATCTAATATTTTGACAGTGAAGAATTGGGTAAGACCCACAAACGTGTCAGAAATAAGGAGTTTTGTTGGTTTGGCTAGCTACTACCACCGATTTGTCAAGGGATTCTCTTCTATTGCTTCCCAATTAACGAACTTGACTAAGCAGAATGTTCCATTTGTATGGTCGGATGAGTGTGAGGAAAGCAAGATACATAAACGTAACTATCCGACCCACGATTTGGAGTTGGCCGCGGTAGTATTTGCACTAAAGCAATGGAGACACTATTTGTATGGGGTTAAGTGTGAGGTCTATACGGATCATCGTAGCCTACAATATGTCTTTACTCAGAAAAATTTGAACTTGAGACAGAGGAGATGGATGGAACTACTGAAGGACTACGACATCACTATCTTGTATCATCCGGGAAAAGCAAATGTTGTGGCGGATGCTTTAAGTAGAAAGCCGGAAGCATGGGAAGTCTAGCTCATTTGCAAGTTTCTAGACGCCCTTTGGATAGAGAGGTTCAGAATCTGGCTAATGACCTTATGAGGTTAGAAATAAATGAGAAGGGAGGATTGTTAGCTTGTGTGGTGGGAAGATCTTCCTTCCTTGACAAATTAAGGGAAAGCGTTTAACGATGAGAAATTGATCCGGATCCGAGATAAAGTGTTGCGAGGAGAGGCTAAGGAAGCAATAATTGATGACGAAGGCGTTTTGAGGATTAAGGGAAGAGTATGTGTGCCTCGTGTTGATGACTTGATCCACACTATTCTTACAGAGGCTCATAGTTCCGGATATTCGATACATCCTGGTGCAACCAAGATGTTTAGGACCTAAAACAACACTTTTGGTGGAGTAGAATGAAGCGTGACATTGTGGATTCTGTTGCCAAATGCCCAAATTGTCAACAAGTAAAGTATGAACACCAGAAGCCCGGAGGAACACTTCAGAGGATGCCCATTCCTGAATGGAAGTGGGAGAGAATCGCAATGGACTTCGTGGTTGGTCTTCCAAAGACATTGGGTAAGTATGACTCTATTTGGGTGATTGTTGATAGGTTAACTAAGTCTGCTCACTTCATTCCGGTCAAGGTGACCTACAATGCAGAGAAGATAGCCAAAATCTACATCTCAGAAATCGTTCGACTGCATGGGGTTCCACTTTCCATCATATCAGATAGAGGTACGCAGTTTACTTCTAAGTTTTGTAGAACATTGCATGCGGAATTAGGTACTAGGTTGGACCTTAGTACTGCGTTTCACCCTAAGACTGATGGTCAGTCTGAGCGAACGATTCAAGTGTTGGAAGTTATGCTTCGTGCATGTGTGATAGAATTTGGTGGTCATTAGAATTACTTCTTACCCTTAGCGGAATTTTCATATAATAATGGCTATCACTCCAGCATTGACATGGCTCCATTTGAAGCATTGTATGGGAGGAGGTGTAGGTCTCCCATTGGTTAGTTTGACGCGTTTGAAGTTAGACCTTGGGGTACTGATCTATTGAGGGATTCAATGTAGAAGGTGAAATCTATTCAAGAAAAGCTTCTAGCGGCGCAAAGTAGGCAAAAGGAGTATGCAGACCGAAAAGTTAGAGACTTGGAGTTCATGGAGGGTGAGCAAGTCTTATTGAAGGTTTCACCCATGAAAGGGGTGATGCGGTTTGGAAAAAGTGGTAAACTAAGTCCAAGGTATATCGGACCATTTGAAGTACTAAAGCGAGTAGGGGAGGTGGCTTATGAATTAGCCTTGCTTCCAGGGTTGTCCGGAGTGCATCCAGTATTTCATGTGTCCATGTTGAAAAGGTACCATGGGGATGGAAACTACATCATCCGTTGGGATTCTGTTCTGCTTGATGAGAATTTGACTTATGAAGAGGAACCTGTTGCTATTTGAGATAGAGAGGTTCGCAATTTGAGGTCGAGAGAGATTGCATCCATCAAAGTTCAATGGAAGAACCGACTGGTTGAAGAGGCCACTTGGGAGAAGGAGGCAGATATGCAAGAAAAATACCCACATCTGTTTACAGATTCAGGTACTCCTTTTCGCCCTTGTTTTTCTTCTTTTGATCGTTCGGGGACGAACGATGGGTAAATTGGTATCTATTGTAATGACCTGTTTAGTCGTTTTGAGCAGCAGATTTTATTTCTGGAAAAACTGGTTGAGACGAGGACACCACGACGGACCGTCATGGGAACGATGGACCGTCGAGGGTGTCTCGTTCCAGAACACTTAGAATTCTGAAATTTGGGTACCAAAATCGACTCTCTGTAATCTGTAACGGACCTGCAGGACGAACCGTCATAGTTACGACGAACCGTCATGAGCTCCCGTTTCAAAACACTTCAACTCTTGAGAATTTGGTACAGGGAACGATTCTCTGAACGTCGTGACGGAAGTGCAGGACGGACTGTCACATGCGTGACGGACCATCACAGACTCCTTAGTGAAAATGGAGTTTCTGATCTACGCGATGACCTGAGTGACGGACCGTCGCAGGCACGACGGGCCGTCACAGGTTGCGTAATCCCAGTCGGAGTCGGATTTCTGGTTAAATTTTAAAGGGGCGTTTTGGACTATTCCTACCATAATTATATATTTCGTGGATTTATATTAATAACTCAATTCCTTGGGGGATAAAAGAGGTAACTTTGAGTTAATTAGTGGGGTA
This sequence comes from Solanum corneliomulleri, assembly GCA_027704805.1. Lineage (NCBI taxonomy): Eukaryota > Viridiplantae > Streptophyta > Magnoliopsida > Solanales > Solanaceae > Solanum > Solanum corneliomulleri. The sequence continues at coordinate 11,742 of JAKWIY010001175.1, read as the reverse complement.
TTATTGTCATCTTTTACACTTAATTATATGTTAATTAGGGTAAAAGAAAGAGGGTTTGAATAAGAAAAGTTAAAAGAACAAAGAGAGAGAGAGGATTGATCGATTGAGAGATAGAAACGAGAAGAAGAACGCTGCTTTGGGAAGATAGCTTGTTGATTCCAATTCTTCGGTGGAGGTAGGTTATGGTTTTTACGATATTCGTAGTGAACTCTTAATAGTGAATGATATGTATTGATAGTATTGTAAACCCTGCTATGTGCTTAATTGTATGCTTGCATGATTGTGATTATGAAATTGTGATAAAATAAGCATGATAAAGCTATTGAATCCTAAATCTTGAAAGAAACCCTAATTCACTTGTTAATGATGATGACTTAGTGTAAAAGAAGGCTTGATATATTATATAATGAGATTGATGATGCCATAGTATAAAAGAAGGCTTGATATATTATATAATGAGATTGATGATGCCTTAGTATGAAAGAAGGCTTGATGAATTAGGGGATCGTGTGCCACGTTCCGGTACTAGGATATAGATAGAGATCGGGTGCCACGTTCGGTACCAGGATAGAATGAGGATCGGTGTCACGTTCCGACACAGGATAAGTATATATGGATCGGGTGCCACGTTCCGGTACCAGGATAGAATGAGGATGGGAGTGTCACGTTCCGACACCAGGATAGTATATGGATCGGGTGCCACGTTCCGGTACCAGGATAGGTATGTAGAGGATCGGAGTGCCACGTCCGGCACCAGGGTAAGAATGTGGATCGGAGTGTTACGTACCGACACAAGAGGAAGAAAGATAATGAATCTTGAAAGATAATGAATATACTCAATCTAATGAACCGAATTCCCAAATGAGTATGGTATTGAGGCTTGAGTCCTCATGTGTGAACTTGACGGTAATTGTTAATGATATAGTACTTGTTGTTGCTACATGTTAAGCATCATAGTTGATTTTATAATATTACTTGATATATATTATCTTCTATTTTGAGTTGGCCGATGATATCTACTCAGTACTTGTGGTTGTATTGACCCCCTACTTTTATGTTTTTTTCTTTGTTATTTGTGGAGTGCAGCAAACGTGCCGTCGTCTTCAACTCAACAGTAATTCTAGCCAGTCTTCGTCACACCGGATCTTCAGAGTGAGCTAATGCTTCTAGCTTGGACTGGATCTTCTTCTTCAAGTCTTGGTGCCTTGAACTTCCGGCATTGACTAGCTTTTTATTTGTTTTTGTTTTCTTAGATACTCTTAGTTTAGTAATTTGAGGATAGATGTTCTTGTGATGATGACTTCCAGATTTTGGGGATAATAATAATAGTTTTTGAATTGATTTTAGTAATGAGTTTAAGTCTTCTGCATTGTATTTTGTTAATTATGTATGAAATGTTGGGGTTTAGATTGGTGGGTTCGCTCACATAGTAGGTTAAGTGTGGGTGCCAGTCGCGGCTCGGTTTTGGATCGTGACATACAGTATCTGAGTAATAACTCTTCTGAAATAAATTCTCTTTTTAATGCTCTTTTTGTAGGTTGTTCCTCTGGTTTAAATAATGATAAAATCCATCGCTGGACTTCATCCATATCTGATCTTCTTAATTCCTTGGAGTTTAAATAAATCATAACTTGATCTCTTGCATAGTAACTCCAAATAGCATTGCCATTTAAATAATTGTTAGCTAGTTCTTGTATAATTGTTGCTATACCAATTATCCTTTTAATTGTATAAAAGTTTGGTATCTCTATCTTCGGTATTTCAGCTTATTTTTCTATTTCTTTTGGTATTGTCATATCTCTGGTCAGACCTATCTTTATAACTTGAATTGGCGACTTGATTTCTTCATATAGTATCTCAGCTGGTGCTGTATAAAACTTAATATAAAATAAATTTCCTTTGGTAACTCTTTTGTATGTAACAAACGCTTTGTATAATTCTGGTATTCCACTTATCTCTTCTCCATTATATGTATATACTGTATTTAGTAACCAATAGTTATAACATGTTCTAACTAAATTTTGACTAGTTTTGGGTTGTGCGATTAATTTATTATATCCCTGTAATTTCTGGGTTATATAATCTTCTTCTGGGTTTTTGGTTTGTGTAGATCTGGGGTTTAAGTTTAAATATGTTTGAATTTTATATATGTTTTCGATATACGATTGTGCAATGTAGTTGTATCTCTTTCTATCACTTTGTATGCTGGCTGCATATGTGGAAGTTTGTGGTTCTGAGGGTATCTGTACTTGTGTATTTTGGATAAATGATTTTAGAATAACTGGTTTAGGTTTGTATTCTTTGGTTTCTCACTAGCTTTCTTGCTTGTACCTGCAGCTGTATTTGAACAAACTTTATCATGGGTTTTATGGAGTTTCCCAACATCTCCTTTTAGCTCTGGCTGTTTTTCGTTTGCCGAACGACGTAGCTCCGCATTTTTATAGTCATGCTTCTGAATTATATTAGCTTTAGACTTCAGATTATCTTCATTAGTCTGTAGCCTTTGTATCTCATTATCCATCCTATCCACTTTAGTACAAAGTGTAGAAATGGCTTTGTATATCTCTTCAATTGTATATTCATTTCTGTCCTCAGTTTGGGTAGCTTTGTCTTGATAAGTAGTCTGCAATCATATTTTTGTCAGTTTTTATTACCTCAATTGTAAATGTAAAATTTAATATATTAAATACTAATCTCCTTATTTCTTTTGTTTTAACTGAATCGTCTATCTTTTTAGTTATCCACAATTTTACCTGTGTATTATCTATTCTTACAATAAATTTATTATAAACAATGTACGGTTCGAATGCTAATAAACACTTATATTATGCAAATAATTCTTTTCTATTTATTTCCCATTTTACTTGTGCTTTTGTATAAGATCCTGAATAGTATCTACAATGGTGTTCTATTTTTTCTTTGTCATATCTATATTTTAAAACTCCTTTGTAACTATGGTCACTTGAATATGTTTCAACGATGTAAGTAAATGATTTATTTTCATCGGGAAAGTAGAGTTTTGGTAATTTTTTACATAATTTATTAATATTTTTTAGGGATAATGCACAAGTACCCCCTCAACCTATGTCCGAAATCCCAGTGACACACTTATACTATACTAAGATCCTATTACCCCCCTGAACTTATTTTATAAGTAATTTTCTACCCCTTTTTAGCCTACGTGGCACTGGTTTGAAAAAAAAGTCAACCATCGTTGGGCCCACAAGATAGTGCCACGTAGGCCGAAAAGGGGTAAAAAATTATTAATAAAATAAGTTCAGGGGGTAATAGGACTTAAGTATAGTATAAGTGTGTCTCTGGGATTTCGGGCATAAGTTGAGGGGGTACTTGGGCATTATCCCTATTTTTTATATGTTCTTTATCTTTATCGTCAAAATAGTATTCAACATCTTTTTTGAGTTTTTTATGTAATGGTTTTAGATATTCTGCTAATTTTGGTATGTATTCTCTTACTTGATTTACTAATCCTAGAAAGGATTGTAATTTCTTTTTTGTATCTATATTTTCATCAAGGATAGTGACCAGACGAGATGATTAATAAACCATTATTATTACATAATAAATAAGTATAGTCCATTAAGAGGTTGGAAGGAATAAGATTTTAGTGAAAATGAAAATGATAAAAATGAATACTTACCTACTAGACGATGATGTTAATTACAAGATATTAATACTCTATATATTAAAAGGACTTAATACAGATGTAAAAAGGCAATTTATGATTTATTGGTAACGTATGAAATAATAGAAGTAACAACTCAAAATTGGGCAGAATTAGATATACAAGATAATTTTTATGATGAATTTTACTATGACATAAATGATTTATATGATGATATAGATATATTCAGAGATTAATAATAAAATTTAATGACTGAACCAAAAAAATTGAAGTATGGAAAAACAAAGTAATAATATTCATAAGATAAAATTTATTAAAGCCCCAACTCAATTAAGTAAACTTTAAATTTTGTAAGGAACTAAAAAGAAACAAATATAAAAGAAAAACAAACAACAAACACAAAAACTCCACTAAATAACAAAAACCAAGATAGATAAAAAAAGTACAAAAGATATGGAAAAAATTAAAACCTTATATATAGAATATGAACTATCACAACTTATCAAAACAAGTAATGATAAAAAAGATCATTTGATAAATATAATTTCAAAAACAGAATACAATATGTTTACTATTTGAAAAAAACAGTATGATCTGAGAAAAATATAAGCAACAATTGATAGAAAAGATAACCGAAAGAAGACAAGAATTACAACATAGAAAAAGAAGATTAGAAGAAAATATCTTAGCAGGAGTATGTAATAAGTCAATATTAGCACAAAAAAAGTTATGTTTATGCTAGAACTAGAAATAAATTGTCTTGAATGTAGGTTACAACATAATATAATACATAAATCGTAATGAACAAAGAAGAATTTGCAGTAGATGAAAAGATATATGAAAATCAAGACGGAATGATAATAAAAATAATATTTTCAAATTTAAGAAGAAGATATAAGAAAATAGGAAATAACTTATATTTAATGTTAGAAAAAGAAACAGCAAAATTAGAATATAGTTTAACAGCTATGATAAGAATAACAAAAGAAAATGAAGAAATAGATAAATCAAAAGAAATTGAAAAAATAAAAATACAAGCAAAACAAGAAGTACAACATTTAGAAGAAATAAACAATACAAGAATAAGTGAATTAGAAAAAGAATTACCTCGGTTAAAATTATTATATGAAACAAAACAGAAAGAGAAACAGGTAGAAAAAGACAAAGAGCTAGAATTAACTAATGAAATAAAAGAGATGGAACAAAAACTAAATGAAGATCTTGAGTAAATGAAATAAATGAAAATGAATCAGATACAATAAATGATCAAAAATTAAAAATAAGCGATATAAGTGAAACATACACAGAAATTCTAAAACAGGTAAATAAATCGAAAAAATTAGAAATAAACACAGGAGATATGAATAGACCTAGTACGTCAAGAGTTAAAACTCCAGACAATAGTCCTAGAAATAGTCCTAGAACTAGTCCTAGATGGACACCACCAACTTATTATACAAGAAATTATGAACAATCAGATAGAACAGATGCAATATAATATGGAATAGTAGACTAAATAAAAATTGGACACCAAAACCAGTAACCAAAAAATATAATTTCTTAGACCTAGATTGAGTCACAGATGTAAATAAAGCAATATTATTATGGATAGGAAATATGTCTAAAAAATTAATAGATAACAAAATAAAAACAACCGAAACACCAAGGTATATAGAAAGAACATTTGTAGGAACAATAAGATTATGGATAGAAAATCTACCCTCAAAAAGTTTAGAAATACTTAGAAGTGACAAGAAAATGGATGGATCTCCATCAGCAACAAATATATATATATTAGATAAATATGAATCAACAATAAGAAATGAATTTGGAGGCATAACCACATATATAAGAGAACAAAACAGAGAAAAAAATAATAAATAGACAACTTATGGCAAAATTAGCTATATGTAAAATGTGCTATATAGAAGAATATACTTGTGCATTTAAAGAATATTATTATAAAGCAAAATACAATTTAAATGAAGCAAAAGAAATAAGACAACAATATTTTACAAAATTACCAGAACCATTTAGTACAAAAGTAATAAAAGATTGGAATGATGAAGGATTAGTAGATACTTTAGGAGCTAAAATAAAATTTTTACATCAATGGTTTATACAACTATGTGAAAACCAAAAAAAAATTAAAAATGGAAAAAGCACTAAATAAGAATTTAGTCAGTTGTAAAAATAAAATAGCACCACAGTTTGGATGTACAAATAAAAATTATAAAAAGAAAAAACCTAGGCAACATAAAAATAATAGAAAAACTAAAACTATGTATAAATACAAAAAACCAAGACAAAGATATTATGTAAAAAATAATAAAATGAAGAGACCATATAGACCAAAAAGAAAAATTTCTGAATGTACAAGTTATAATTGCGGAAATATAGGACACATAGCTAGAGATTGTAAGTTACCAAAAGACCCAAAAAGAAAACAAATTGCAGAAGTAATTATATATAATGAAAAATATATGCAAATAGAATATATAGACTATGAACTAAGTGAAAATGCTAGTATATATGAAGTATCAGATATAGAAACAGAAAATGAAGAAGAAAATATTGACCTAGTTAATGACGAAATAAATGAAGAAATCTAATGTCTGAAGAGGATATAAAAGTAATATCCAAAGAAGATTATCAAAAGGAAGAATTATCAGACCAAAAAATTATATTTGATAATACAATTTTTGAACAAATAAAAGGAAAAGAATTAGACTTAAGCGTTGAAAAAGTACTTGAAATACCTACTTTAAGAAATTGGTTTAAAAGACAAAAAAAAAGAATATTATGTAGTTAGTCAAAAAGAACATATTATAGATTGTAAATATGCAAGAGGAAAAAGCACAGATACCTATACTAAATAAGAGAATAATAAACAAAGAAATACAAGATATAAAAGCCAAAACACCTCTAAGATATGTACATTTAGGAGGAACAGAAATATTAATAAAAGCTTGTTTTAGAGAAGGAATAGATACACCTATTGAAATATATTTAGCAGATGATAGAATCATACACCCTATAGGAAAAAGTGTAATAAGTGAAGTTAAAGTAAATTTAATATATCAAAAATTTAAGTTTATAATTAGTGTCAATTACTCAGTAGCAATAACAGATAGAAACATAGATAAATCACTAGTTTTATATTGAAAAATGTCTGGAATAGAATTAGCACCACGTAGCAAAATATTTACAGCAAGATGTAAAAACCTATATATATTAACAACAAAACATAAAGTAATAGCAAGAAATAAAATTGATTAAATAAAAATAGAAAATCCTTTCGAAAAAATAATAAATGTAATAGATAATAATGACTATAGCTATAAAGAAATTGACATAGAAGAAGATTTAGAAATTGTAAAAGAAAGATTAAGTACATCAAGCGTACCTAATATGATAACAAGAACTACCTCATCAAGAATGAGCACATCTAAAAGAAACTATGAAATTCCAAAAAATTTAATAGAAGATATAACGCCATACCATTATTTTATGTCACGACCCAAAACGAGCCGCGAGTGGCACCCACACTTATCCTACTATGTGAGCGAACCAACAAATCTAAACCCCAACGTTTACTAATATTTCAACCATAATGAACAGAAAATAATGCGGAAGACTCAAAACTCATTAATATGACCAATAAATAAGCTTCTAAAGTTTATCAATTATTATCCCCAAAATCTGGAAGTCATCACACCAAGAACATCTATCCTCAAATTCTAAATCTAAGTGTATTTAAGAAGCTAAAATAAGTAAAAGGATGGGTCCATGTCCGAACTTCAAGACATCAAGACGTGAAGGAGAGAATCCAGTCCGAGCTAGGAACAATAGCTCACCCTGAAATCTGATGTGCTGGAGACTGGCTAGAGTTGAGGGCGAGTCGAAGTCGATGGCATGCTTGCTGCACTCCACAAATAACAAAGAAGAAAATTACAAGTAGGAGTCAGTACAAGAAACACGTACTGAGTAGGTATCATCGGCCAACTTAAAATAGAAAGCACTATATACAGAATAATAATATTAAATCAACCACAATACTTAACAGGTGACAATCAACAAGTAACAGAACCATTGGCAGCAACACTGAACACACCTATGAGAACTCAAGCCTCCACACCATACTCATTTGGGGAATAGGTTCTTCGAATTTGAGTATCTTAACATAATTCAAGATTACTTTTCTTTATTCTTATTGTGTCGGAACATGACACTCCGATCCCCTAATGCTACGTGTCGGAATGTGACACTCCGATCCTCTAATACTACGTGTTGGAACGTGACACTCCGATCCATTATTACTAACGTGTCGTAACGTGACACTCCGATCCCCTAATACTACATGTCAGAATGTGACACTCTGATCCCCTAATACTACGTGTTGGAACGTGACACTCCGATCCCCTAATACTACGTGTTGGAACGTGAGACTCCGATCTCCTAATACTACGTGTCGGAACATGACACTCCGATCCCCTAATACAACGTGTCGGAACGTGACACTCCGATCCATTTATCTCATTGTTTTATTTCATCAAGCCTTCTTCATGTCAAGGCGTCATCTTAATAGAGAGGATTTAAGATTGAAGATTCAGCAGTCTCATGATTCTAGTCACAACAATTATACGATCACAGCATACAAACACACAATCAAGCATATAAAAGACTTTACAAAATCACCCAATACATATCGATCGCTATTTAGAGTTTATCTATGATATATAAATAAACCATAACCTACCTCCACCGAAGAATCGGGATCAAGCAAGCTATCTCCCCAATGCCTTTTGCTTTCCTTTTAGTTCTCTCTTCTCGCTCGTTCTCCCTCTCTGCTTCTTTTATTTTTCTTCTCCAGATTCTTTTTCTTTTACCGTAATTATAATATATAATTCATTATGATAAAAGTGACCCATTATTTATTTAAAGTTATCTCCTTTAACCCCCAAGTAAATAAATTATTAAACTTACCCCACTAATTTCATAAAGTGTGTCATGAATAGTCCAAAACACCCTCCCTTTTAAAACTTTTAGCAGAAATCCGACCCAGTTGGGGTTACGCAACCTGTGACGATCCGTCGTGTCTATGACGGTCCGTCACAAAGTTCAGAGAGTTAAATTCAGTAAAGGGGTTTGTGACGGTCCGTCGTGTCTACGACGGTCCGTGCTGCAGTTCCGTCGTGAAGTTCAGAGAGTCGATCTCAGTACCCAGATTTCAGAGTTGAAGTGTTTTGGAACGAAGAGCCTCGACGGTCCGTCGTGACCATGACGGTCCGTCGTGTGGTGATCTTTGACACAGTCAGTTATTATAAAAAAAATAATTCCACTGCTCGAATCGACTAAAGAGGGGTTAAATAGATACCAATTACCCATCGTTCGTCCTCAAAAGATCTCAGGAAGAAAACAAGGGCGAGAATAGAGTACCTGAATATGTAAAAAGATGTGGATATCTTCCTTGCATATCAGCCTCATTCTCCCAAGTGGACTCTTCAACTGGCCGATTCTTCCACTTAACCTTTATAGATGCAATCTCTTTTGATCTCAACTTGCGGACCTCTCTATCTAAAATAGCAACAGGCTCCTCCTCATAAGACAAATTCTCATCAAGAAGAACTTAGTCCCAACGAATAATGTAGTTTCCATCCCCATGGTATTTTTTCAGCATAGACACATGAAATACCGGGTGCACTCTTGAGAGTTCTGGAGGAAATGCCAATTCATAAGCCACCTCCCCCATGCGTTTCAGAACTTCAAATGGACCAATATACCTCGGACTAAGCTTACCTCGCTTACCAAACCGCATCACCATTTCATGGGTGAAACCTTCATCAAGACTTGTTCACCCTCCATAAAATCCAAGTCCCTAACCATTCGATCTGCATATTCTTTCTGCCTGTTCTGAGCTGCTAGAAGCTTCTCCTGAATGAATTTTACTTTATCTAACGATTCCCTCAAAAGGTCGGTACCCCATGGTCTCACCTCAAATGCATCAAACCAACCAATGGGAGACTTACATCTCCTCCCATACGGTGCCTCAAATGGGGCCATATCAATACTTGAGTGATAGCTATTATTGTATGAAAACTCTGCTAAGGGTAAAAAGTTATCCCAATGACCACCAAATTCTATCACACATGCACGAAGCATCAAACACCTGAATCGTTCGCTCAGACTGTCCATCTGTCTAAGGGTGAAATGCACTACTAAGATCCAACCTAGTACCTAATTCAGCATGCAATGTTCTCCAAAACTTAGAAGTAAATTGCATACCTCTATCTGATATGATGGAAAGCGGAACTCCATGCAATCGAACAATTTCTGAGATATAGAGTTTGGCTAACTTCTCTGCATTGTAAGTCACCTTGACCGGAATGAAGTGAGCAGACTTAGTTCATCTATCAACAATTACCCACATAGAATCAAACTTACCCAATGTCTTTGGATGACCAAGCACGAAATCTATTGCAATTCTTTCCCACTTCCATTCAGGAATGGGCATTCTCTGAAGTGTTCCTCTGGGCCTCTGGTGTTCATACTTTACCTGCTGACAATTAGGGCATTGGGCAACAAAATCAACAATGTCACGCTTCATTCTACTCCACCAAAAATGTTGCTTTAGGTCACGATACATCTTGGTTGCACCAGGATGTATAGAATATCTTGAACTATGAGCCTCTGTAAGAATAGTGTGAATCAAATCCTCCACACGGGGCACACATACCCTTCCCTTAATTCTCAAAAAACCTTCCTCATCAATTCTTTCCTCTTTGGCCTCTCCTCGCAATACCATATCTCGAATTCTGCTCAGCTTCTCATCAGTAAACTGCTCTCCCTTAATCTTGTCAAGAAAAGAAGACCTTGCCTCCACACAGGCGAAAAATCCTCCTTTCTCTAGTACTTCCAGGCTCATAAAGTCATTAGCCAGAGTCTGAACCTCTCTAGCCAATGGGCGTCTAGAAACCTGTAAGTGGGCTAAACTTCCCATGCTCCCTGCTTTTCTAGTTAAAGCATCTGCCACCACATTAGCTTTTCCTGGGTGATACAAAATAGTAATATCATAGTCCTTCAGTAGTTCCATCCACCTCCTCTGCCTCAAATTCAAATCTTTCTAAGTAAAGACATACTGTAAATTACAATGATCTGTATAGACTTCACACTTGACCCCATATAGATAATGTCTCCATTGCTTTAATGCAACACAACTGCAGCCAACTCAAAATCATGGGTCAGATAGTTATGTTCATGCACTTTTAATTGCCTCGAAGCATAAGCAATTACATTCCTCTCCTGCATTAGCACTGCACCCAAACCCGAATAAGATGCATCACAATAAACAATGAAATTCTTATCTTCCACTGGCAAGGTAAGAATTGGTGCAGTAGTCAACAAGGTCTTGAGGTTATGGAAGCTTTCTTCACATTCGTCCGACCATACAAATGGAATATTCTGCTTAGTCAAATTTGTCAGTTAGGATGCAACAGAAGAAAATCCCTTGACAAATCGACGGTAGTAGCTAGCTAAACCAACAAAGCTCCTAACCTCTGTAACATTAGTAGGTCTTACCCATCTCTTCACTACTTCAATCTTAGAAGGATCCACCATTACTCCATCCTTAGAAACCACGTGCCCCAAGAAGGACACTGAATATAGCCAAAACTCACACTTGGAAAATTTGGCATAAAGCCTTTTCTCCCTCAACACTTCCAATACAATTCTCAAATTCTCCTCATGTTCTTTCCTGCTCTTTGAGTATATCAGTATATCATCAATGAATACAATGACAAATAGATCAAGATATGGCTTGAAAATCCCGTTCATCAGGCTCATGAAAGCAGCAGGGGCATTCGTAAGCCCAAAAGACATTACTAAGAATTCATAATGCCCATACCGGGTTCTGAAAGTAGTCTTTGGCACATCTGCTGCCCGTATTTTCAATTGATGATAACCACATCTCAAATCAATTTTTGAGAAGGTACAAGCACCTTGTAACTGATCGAACAAATCATCAATTCGAGGAATGAGGAATAGGATACTTGTTCTTAATAGTAACCTTATCAGTTGCCTGTAGTATATGCACATCCGGA
>JAKWIY010001174.1:0-23992 GCA_027704805.1 Solanum corneliomulleri | reverse complement strand
TCTTCCAACAGGAAAGCTGATTGTATCGTGCTAGTGTCTTCAAAGTCGCAAGCTTGATGGCTCATGGAGAAATATTTTCTTTGGCGGTGCCGATCTTAGCAAGCATCTATCATGGCCTTAAGAATATATCTACTTATTCAAACTTGGGTGCCTGTAATACATTACTGCCCCTCCATTTTGTATATGGGTGGATAGGTGAGTATTTTGAGACTACTTCGATGTTACTCGTCCTCAAACGAGGTGTGCGATGTGGAAGATTTCTGGAAAAAGGATGGCAAAATATTTTGACCTTGTTAATGCTCGCAAGTTATTTCAACAAGTATGTGCATGACCTCCACAAACTTTCCATGCTACAAGGAAAGGAGCTGTATATTGATGATACTGAAAATTTGTCCACTTCCTGGAGCGATTTTTTTTTTTTGCCCTCCGTTCAAGTTTTGTCACTTTGAGGTTGGATGATGAACTTATTGTGGAGCCTTATAGCCCTCACCGATTTAGTCGACAATTTGGAAATTGTCAAGACGTTCCTGGCGCACTCATAGAGCACCATTATGATGGTTCACTACTAGCTTTGATGCAACTATGGGATTCATGTGTTCATCTTGGATGCTCTTCGAAGATCATAATACCAATGCGTCTATCCAAGAAGGGGTCTTTAATGACTCGTGAGTATTTCATATTGGTGGCCATTCCATCGAGAGATTCTGCTAAGACGAAGTACCCACATAATTTTGAGAGGCCCGAAAAAAGATGATGTTTCTTATCAACCAAAGGAGAACAACTTCAAGAAAAGCTTCCCCAGTCTTTAAAGTCTAAGGCGACACCAAACATTCCTCCGCAATCTGTTAGAGTTGTTTCCAAGTCTAAAAGTTCGAAGAGCAAGACTACACATGTTGGTAACGGAGTTGAGGGTCCTTTACAGACTCCCAAGGCTGCCAACCTCACTTATAAAGAGGTGATCGATGTAACTCTCAAGAGGAAGAAACCTTCCAGCTCATCGGACAAAGGTGTTGTCAAGTCACTTGGCATTGCACCATCTTATAGAAGCACGTCAAAAATGTCTATTTCACTCCAGGATATCGATATTAGCACTAGTGCAACCTCTAGCTCCAATGAGAGCAATGTTAGCCAAGAGCTACATTGGAAGCGTTTGAAGAAAAAACCTAAGGACTTGAACACTCAACAATGCGAGTTCGCTAAATTGGATTCCATTAGTATTGATACTACGATCTTTGAAAATGGTGCTGCTGGTTCTACGATACCCTTGACAGAATTGGCATAACAGATAAAACTCACCTTTCGAATATTTCTCTAAAACTTGCCTGCCCCTTTTTTTTTATCATTGGATATTAATTCTGTTTTTTTTTAATTATCCAGTTGGGTCTTGGGGACATCGCTAGCGATGTTGATGTATTTGAAGATTGTATCACAAGCTCGAACTCTCTCAAGTGCAAAGAGTTATCACCACCCCCCCCCCACCACACACACACACACACAAAGACTTGTTGAATTTAAGAGCCAAGCCGCGAATGAGATCCAACCGACAAAGCCGATGGTCCCTTTTTCTGAATTTGTAGAAACTTCTCAAAATATCTCAACTACTAATGTGGAGGTTGTTGAAACTTCTCAAATTGGATGTTCAAATGTTTCCAAGGATGTGGTTCGCCCTTTGCTGGGAACTGCCTTTAATTTTGAATCACCAAAGACTATTTCTAGCTTCAAATTGTCTTATGTTTCTGGAATGTGGCGCACCTTATGTGAGTGTATCACTCAATTCTCTGTTGAATTTTTGGAGAACCTCAAAGAGTTGAGATAGGTGTTGCCTCGATTCTGAATGGGCTTCGAGAAGTTTACATCATCAACCTCAATTCTTTAGAGGTTCTTCTTGAAGATTATTTCAAGAAACATAGAGATTATGATGTTGCAAGGCCGTCCACTTCTCAAAAGATAATGAGGGATCTCATCAAGAGTTGCTTTCTACTGCCCAACAATGTCTTGATACCACAAATGAGGAGAGAATCAATATGGACAAACACTTGGAAGGGCTTTAGAAAGTCCTTGCAAGAGCTGAAAAGGAGTTGAAAGTGTGGGCTTCAAAGAAGAAGAAAAACATCTCACTTATTGAGGATCATCAGAAGAGGTTATCTCAAAATCAAGAGACTATCACTAACCGTGAAGACGAAATTCATTCCATTGAGAAAATCATTCCCTTGTCGGAAATAGAAATAAAAGAACTAGATAAGATAAAGGAAGATGCTGAGACAAGTTGTCACCAAATCCTTAGCCATAGGCTTTTTTCTTGGTCTTTTATCCTACATAAGGACGTTCTTTGTCAATTTCTTATTCTATTGTGCGTGTTTTTTTTTCTTGTCTTGTTTTTTGTTTTGGAAAATTGTTCTGATGAAGTGACCTTCTTGAATGAATAAAAGTACTGGTTTTTTCTTCTTCTCAAGTGTTTTCTTTTATTTCTCTATTTTGAGTGTTTGTCATGTACTTTGTAATTTACTCCAGATGCCGGACAATTTTCTCCCAAAATTTTAGCTTTGAGCTCTTATGTTTAAAATTCAGTAACTCGTAGTAGGATCACTCAAATGACGAATGCGTCATTTCATTAGAAAGATAACTCATACATATACAATATATGTGAAATTCATGACTGAAAGATTTCCGGGTTAATACGCCTACTATTCCAAAGTTAGCTCAAATGTTGCCTTGATCGACTTTTCAGCCTATAGCACCTGCGGTAAAAAACCAATAACTCGATGTGGGAGCATCAAAACAACGTAACTCTTCTTTAATTGGAAGCATAACTCATAGAAATATAACTCAAGTAAAAATCATAGACAACATATTTCCAGATTAGTGCAGATTTATTTTCAAAGTTAGCTCCAGTTCTGTCTCGTTCAACTTTTCAGCTTTCAGCAACTTCAGGAGAAAATCAATATCTCGGCGTACGAGAGTCGAAATGGCCAAAATCCTTCCAAATTAGTATAGATATATTTTCAAATTTAGCTCCAGTTCTGTCTCGCTCAATTTTTCAGCGTTCAGCAACTTCGGGAGAAAATCAATATCTAGGCGTAGGAGCCTTGAAATGATGTGGTTCTTGTTCCGTTGGAAGCATAACTCATAGGAGTACAACATATGTAAAAATTACGGCCAAAATCCTTCCAGATTAGTAGAATATCTTTCAAAGTTAGCTTTAGTTCTGTCTCGCTCAACTTTCAGCTTTCAGCAACTTCAAGAGAAAATCAATATCTTGACGTTCCAGCCTCAAAATGATGTGATTCTCGTTCTTTGGAAGAATATCTCATAGATGTACATCATATGTAAAAACCATGGCCAACAGATTTCCAGATTAGCACAGATATATTTTCAAAGTCAGCCTGAATTTTGAAACTATGAGCTTCTTATTTCACTGTGACGAAACTTTTAATCTTCAGCTTGATTGGCTGAATCCGAATACATTGTTAATAATTTTATCAGTACTGATGTTGCATTCGAGTCAGTGAACGACAATCCTGAAACCTTAGTGAAAGATGATTTTGCTGTCGAAGAAGTCCGACCATTGGAAATGATGTCATCTCCAATTGATAGGATTGATGGAGCTAATGTTGGAGCATATCAGATACTAAGAATTTCCTTTCTTGCACTGAGTCTGCTTGCTGCTACAGTTTTCTATGTGAAGAGAAGTGATAATAATATGCATCCAGTAGTAGTTCATGCTGATCGAGTCCCAAGTAAGAAATTTGCAACACACCATGTTTTCAAGGAGAAGTATTTCTCTCAAAATTGGCCCACAAAAGTCAATAACACGGGAGAGTCTTGTCCCTCATAAATGAGCAGCTTTCAGATAAATTCATCTTATAGTAAGAAAGACCCCAGATCAGAGAATTATGAGGCTCAAAGCATTGAGGAAAAAACCGAGGAAGAGTAACAAAAGAGAGTCCTTGACCGCATCTGAGTTCTCAATGGTTCACCTTCTTACGGAAGTTTCACTACATATGAAAGGATTCCTATCAAGTATGCAAGTGGAAGAGAAGAAGTCATCACCCCTGTAAGGCGCTCGAGCAGAATTAGAAGTCATGTCATTTCTCCATGATGATTCTGATGTCATGTCACTATTGCATTGACGACTGAAATAAAAATTATCTCTTGACCTTGGAGTGTTCGTATCATGATCTTTGCGGCCATACCATTTCATCATAGAGTTTTGATCCGAAAGAGCATCCAAATTTGATGTTATAGGTAAAGATTCCCTTAGTTTAGAGTAACTTACTGAAGCATCATTGAATTACACAAAATTATCTCCATCATAAAAATAAAAAAAAAACTCTAGTAGAATCGCAAGTCTCTTGATCCAATGCTAATGAACTCCTTCGCGAGCTTCTTCTCTATTATTTTTAATTGCGGAGAGGGATTCAAGAACTTCAGCGTGTGTAAAAATGATCATCAAGATCTTTATGAATTCCCACTAATAGGCCTTTGAAATGCTCAGATCAACTCAAATATAATAATTATTTATTTTTATTTTTTTAACTTTGAGTGGTTGTGGTAGAAAATTCACAAGTTAGCAAAGAAGTGTTTGAACCGCGAGTTAATTTTCACGTCGGGAAGTAAGTTCCAAAAATCTTCCCCTTTGCTCATTTGCGATGCATTTGAACTTCATCTGCTAGCTAAATAAAATTTAAAGAGCTAGTGGATGTTCACTTACTCATTTGACTGAGCTTAGAGTAATTACTTCAAGCGCCCATGTACCCCGGTGAAGAGGATCAAGTCATATCTTAGTTTAAGATGATGAGTTTTTTTTTTGGCCGTACACAGTTTATACTCTTGCGGACCAGGATTAACATGTAGTTTATGCCCATACCTTAAGGAGTGTTGTAACTTGCATTTTGGGTTCGTACGTTGAAGAGCATTTCAAGGAAGAATTTCATCAATGTAACTGGCCTTCTAACCCTTTGTGATGAAGCATTAATGTACATCAGTTTGGTCTTGGATTTTATGATTTCGCATTTTCGAAGTTGATTCATACTTCATTTTGTGTCGACTTTTGAAAGTTGAAGTTTAGAAGTCCCTTGATATTTTTACCTTTTACGAGCGACCAAGTCCAAGTGATATCACTCTCTTTATTGAAGAAAGCATCTACCTTGGATATGTTTGTTGTTTTCTTTAAGGGGAAACTTCAACTGGTTTAAATCTCACAAACTGTTGTATGATGACATCTTCTTCAATTTTGGGGATGCCACAAGATCTGGAACTTCTGAAAGTGTATCATAATCTAGTTTGACACTAGCATGGTTTGTCACAACTGTCTCACCATCGTCAATGATGATATTTCCTTCTCGTACCAATGTCATGATCTTTTCCTTCAGAGTGAAGCATTTTTTGGGGTGATAATCGATGATGCTGTGAAATTTACAATACATAGGATCATCGACTTTATTGTATTCTTCTGAATGCAATTACTTTCTTGGTTAGCAGCTCGTCAAGAATCGCAGGAACGTCAGATTCCGGAAAAGGATATTCTTTTTCTTGTAACTCCTTCAAGGTAGATTGGTTTTTCACTTCTCGCATTTTTTATGTGCTACAATCTCTTTGAACTTTTGTCTCCCGGAGGCTTTCACAGAAAGTGTGGTTACCGCCACGGAATCATTATTTGTGTAGTCTAACGGCTCTATGAATTGTATATATTCTTTTTTTGGATCAAAGACATGTGATGTCATTCCATGGCTTGCAATGCTCAATTCCATATCATGAGCACGTGTAGCTAATTCTTCAATAACTCGAGGCTTAATTCCTTGAAGGATATATACAAGGCCCCAATGCATTCCTTGTATACAAATTTCGACTGCAGAGATTTCAGAAAGTTAATCCTTACAATCTAATCTCAGCATTCGCCAACGATTGATGTAGTCCACAACGAGCTCATCCTTACCTTGTTTTGTGTTTATCAATTCTATCATGCTTAGTGTATGGAGAATACAGTAGAAATGATCGAGAAATTGATTTTCTAATTATTCCCAACTATCATTTGATTCAGGCTCAAAGTCCATATACCAATCAAAGGCGTTTTCTTTTAAAGAATGGACAAACTGCTTGAAAAGAAGATCATCATGTGTATCGGCACTGCTACAAGTCTCGACGAAATTGGAAATATGTTGCCTTGGATTTCCTTTCATCAAATTGCTGCAATTTTGGTGGTTGATATCCAATTGGCATTAGTAGACCCTCGATTCGCTTAGAATACGAGTTTGAATATAGGAACTTTGTGAAAGAACACCATATTGAGCTTTAATTGTGTTTGTGATCATACTTTCTAGTTGTTGAACTGTTAGAGTGACAACTGAAGCAGACTGTTTTTCTCTTTGAGAGTCAACTGACTTGGTAAGAGAATCAATATCAACTTTTCTTGAGTTTTTAGATTGTGATGTGACTCTCTAGAGTTGTAAAAGTCTAACTTTCTCATAAGTTGCATGATTTGAAGATTTTTGTCATCAATAGACTTGTTCAAGGCTTCAATGGTTTGCTCCATCCTTGCGAACTTCTTGTCCATGTCAGTTGTGCAACCATAAATGAGTTACCTTTGTTGAAATTAAAGAATCTATTGAACTTTAAGATTCACCATTGTTGAAGTTAGAGTGAGAAAGTTTATCAAACAACTTTAATGCAATGTTGCCCCCAGGGATTGCAGTTTTGAGTGTCATTCGAGACTAACTCTTTCTTGGCATCTCCAAGGAGGCGAAATATTCAGATCCATTCAAGGCACTTGTCTTGAACTCGCGTTGAGTGATTGAATCAATATCACTAAAATCAACAAATGTGGCAACAGTAGAGTCCTTGCGTGAAACATCATTGATCTTCTTGAAGGTCATTGCAGAGTTGAACTTGTTGTTTATTTGTAGGAGGAAGATATGAAGAGCAAAATTGGTCCCAGTGGGCGTGCCAAATTTGTTCACAACAAATTTTCGTAAGCGTGGAAAATTAACTGCAAGCAAAATAAATAAAAAATGTAATTTTTAATAATGAATCGTTGTGAGTACAATTTCGTTTATCTCTTGATTCTCTCTCCTAAGTTTCTCCGCGATTCGAGGGCTTCAGTAATGTATTTCCCGAATTGTTGGATGATGTAGACTTCCTTGATATGTTTTCGATCTCTGGGACGTCGAAAAGAACTTCGTCGTTGTAAGTCGATCTCCAGGAAGAACTCCGTTGATCACTCCTTCGAAGAACTATTGATGTTGATGTTGTAGCTTTCTCCAATTTGCTGAATGCTTGTTGAAGAGTTTTCACTGGGATCCTAGAATGTCATGACCATCCCTTATTTATAGTTGTAGGGGGTGGACAAGGTTGCATATGATTGGTCAAAGGATGTCATTTTGACACATGGCATGCTGTGATTGGTTCTTGCACTTGACTGGGACTAACACCTAATTTGGATACGTGGCGTCAGCTTGTTGGTTTCAGATGCCTAGTCAATGTGACACGTGGCATGAGTTTGAGCTTGAAGGTGAAATGAACCTTGGATTTGAACTTCAATAAAATGGACTTGATTATTTGTAAAGCCCAAATTAATCATTCAACCAAAATGAACATGGATTTATTTCAGATTTTGCATGAATTTGATCCAATTACAATTTATATGTCTACAACTTTAAATAGGTGGGAGGGTGCCCTGGGGAGGGGTAGTTTTTTTTTTTTTTTTTTGAAAAACAAATTTTCTTTTTTTTGAAAAAAAAAATAGTGGTAGGTTGGTGGAAGGGGGGTAGGGGGTGTCCGGGATATGGGGTAATTTTAAAAAAAAACAGTTTCTTTCGTTCTTGGAAAACAAATTTTTAGTGGGTAGGTTGGTGGAAGGGAGGTAGGGGGTGCCGGGGGGGTAATTTTTAATTTTTTTAAATAGATTTTTTTTTTTTTGGAAAACTAAAAAAAATTAGGGGTAGGTTGGTGAAAGGTAGGGGGGAGGGTATGTGGGGAGGGGTACGTTTATATTTTTAAAAAAACAAATTTATTGGCCGGATTCAAAGAGATGTGGATATCTCTTCTTCATATCTTCTTCAGCTTACCTAGTAGCTTCCTCAACAAATTGGTTCCTCCAAAGGACTTAGACTGATGCTACTTCCTTAGTCCTCAACTTGCGTACTTGGCAATCTAGAATTTGAACCAGAACCTCTTCATAAAATAATCTATCCTTAAACCCAATATCTTCAGTTGGTATGATCAATGAAGGATTGCCCATGCACTTTTTCAATATGGATATGTGAAAATCAAATGATCTACAACTAACTCTTGTGGTAGCTCTAACTCATAAGCTAAATCACCTACCTTTTTCGATGTTTTGTAAGGGACAGTATAGCGAAGACTAAGCTTCCCCTTCTTGCCAAATCTCATAAAGCACTTCACTAGTGAAACTTTTAAGGGCCCGTTTGGATGGGCTTAATAAAAGCAGCTTTAAAAAAGTACTTTTGAAAGTGCTGAAACTTATTTTTAAAATAATCAGTTATGCGTTTGGATAAAAGTGCTGAAGTTGTTATGCCAAACGTGAAAAGGGAAAAATAGAAGAAAGAGATGTTAAGGTTATATGGATAATTTGGAGATTGTATAAAAATATTAAGGGAAAAAACATAAAAATGTGGTCAACTTAAAACAGCTTATAAGCTAAAAAAAAAAAAGCACCCCTACCCCAGCTTTTAACTTTTGGCTTAAAATAAGTTTTTTTTAACTTAAAATAAGCTGTTTTGAGTATTGCCAAACAGTCAAATAAGTCAAAAACCAGCTTTTAAGTCAGTTTGACCAGCTTTTAAGCTGAGCCAAACAGGCTCTAAGTTGACCCAACCATATACTTTAAACTCTAAATTTCATCTCCTAATATCTGTGTATGATTTCTAATGACTCTGCGTCGCTTTCAAACTTTATTGAATCACTTTCACCGTCTTCATAGCTTGATGAACTAAAGCTGGTCCTATCAATCCTGCTATACTAACTTCAAACCATCCAATAAGAGATCTACATCTTCACTCATAAAGAGCTTCATAAGGAGCCATTTGGATGCTGGAGTTCTAACTATTGTTGTATGCGGCTCGATGAGAGGTAGGTGATCATCCTAGTTTCCATCGAAATCAATAACACAAGCCCTCAACATATCCTCTAAGGTATGAATAGTGTCCTTTGCTTGCCCATATGTCTGAGGATAAAAGGCAGTACTTAAGTTCACCTTTGAACCCAAGCCTTTTTTGGAATGACATCCAACACTATGCAGTGAATCGCATACCTCTTAAATAATGGAGACCGAAACCCCATAAAGTCTAACCACCTCTTTAATATTAACCTGGCATAATCCTCTATTGAATGGGTAGTCTTTAGTGACAAAAAGTGAGATAAAAATTTTGTTGTTCTATCAACAATCACCCAAATAGAATGTTGGTGTATGCGAGACCTTGGTAAACCTATGATTAAAACCATATTAATCAAATCCCACTTTCATTACGGAAGTTCTATCTTTTGAGATAAACCATCGGGCCTTTGGTACTCTACTTTAAATTGTTGCCAATTCAGAAAGTTAGCAAAAAATTATGCAATGTCCTTCTTCATGCTATTCCACCAATAAACCCCTTTCAAATCGTGATACATCTTTGTCGAATCTGGATAAATGGAATATCTGGAGCTATG
This sequence comes from Solanum corneliomulleri, assembly GCA_027704805.1. NCBI lineage: Eukaryota > Viridiplantae > Streptophyta > Magnoliopsida > Solanales > Solanaceae > Solanum > Solanum corneliomulleri. The sequence goes on along the minus strand of JAKWIY010001174.1, from coordinate 14,326 downwards.
AGATTTCTCCGTGATTTTATCTTGGATTTCATCAATCCTTAGTACACATAATCTTTGATATCTCAATAAATAATCTCCTTCTTGTTCAAAAGACAATACTATTGGCTTATGAACATTTGCCTTCAATTCAAAACAAAATTGGATCTTGGTCTTGCTTTTCTTTCACTTCAGACATCAAGGATAATTCAGCCACATTCATCTCCATTACTCCTCATACTGTGGAATCCATGGACAAACTCCCAGACGTGCAACTCTATGCACATCTTTGCTTGTTCTTTGTTATCTTTCTCGAAATGGACAATACTACCTATAGACAACTTGCTCAAGGCATCAGCAACAACATTAGGTTTACCTGGGTGGTAAAGAATACTGATGTCAAAATCCTTGAATAATTCTAACCACCTCCTTTTTCTGAGATTAAGCTCTTTCTGAGTAAACACATACTTAAGACTCTTGTGATCAGTGAATACATCTACATGAACACCATACAAATAATGACATCATATCTTCAAATCAAATACTACGACATCCAACTCTAAGCCATGGGTTGGGTAGTTCTTCTTATGAACTTTCAAATGTCTGGAGTCATATGTTATAACCTTGCGATTTTGCATTAACACACAACCCAAACCAACGTTGACGCATCATAATATACAAAAAAGTCGTGCGTACCTTCTGGTAAGGTCAACAATAAGGCAGTAGTCAACCTCTTTTTCAATTCCTGAAAGTTTCTCACAAGTTTTAGACCATTTAAACTTCACTATTTTTTTTAGTTAACTTGGTCAAAGGGGATGAAATAGATTGAACTCCTCTATGAAACTTCTATAATATCCGGCCAAACCCAAGAAACTCCTAATATCAATTGGAGATATGGGTGCCAATTATAAACTACCTTTATCTTTTGGATATCACCTTTGCTTCCCTCTTCAGACACAATATGGCTTAAGAATGCCACTGACTCAAACCAAAACTCGCATTTCAAAAACATACCATATGACTTTTTATCTTTCAAAGTCTGAAGAACTATTTTGTGATGACTAGCATGATCTTCTACATTTTTTGAATAGATTAGAATGTCATCAATGAAGATATTAACAAACATATCTAAATAAGACTTGAATACTCTATTCATAAGATTTATGAATATTGCATGCACATTGGTCAAACAAAATTCATGACCAAAAATTCACAATGACCACAACAAGTTCTGAAAGCTATCTTTGGAATATCAATTCCCTTACTCTTAATTGATAGTAGCCTAATTTGAGGTCTATCTTAGAAAAACAAGTAGCACCCTAAAGCTGATCGAAAAGACCATCTATTCTAGAAAGAGAATACTTGTTCTTCATGGTAACCTTGTTCAACTGGTGATAATCTATACACAAACTAAGGGAACCATCTTTCTTTCTCACAAATAAGACCAGAGAGCCCCAAGGTGAGATACTTGGCGAATGAAACCTTTATCTAGGAGATCTTTCAATTGTTATTTTAGCTCTTTCAACTTTGTTGTTGCCATACTGTATGGCAGAATAGAGATAGGATGAGAATCGAGAAGAATGTCTATACTGAATTCTATCTTTTTAAGGAGGGACTCTATGTAGATCATCTAGAAAGACTTCTGGAAACTCTTTACTACTGGAACTGACTGATTAGAGTATCTCAATACTAGATTCATTAACTCGGACTAAATGATAGACATAACCCTTGAAAACTAAATTTCTTACCTTAAGGTACGAAATAAAATGACCCTTAGGCACTGCTGAACTACTTGTCCACTCTAAGACTTGCTCATTTAAAAACCAAAACTTAACAACTCAATTCCTACAATCAGATGAGGCATAATAGACATGAATTCAATCCATACTAAGAATGATTTTGAAATCTACCATGTCTAACTCAATTAAATTAGACATAGTGTCCTTGCGATCAATAGAGATTACATAGTCATGATATACTCGGTCAACTAGAATAGACTCCCCAACAGATGTAGAAACACAAAAAAGTTCACATAGATTCTCAGAAGAATATCAAACTTATTTGCAACATAAGGGGTTATAAAAGATAACCTTGTTCTTGGGTCTAGCTAAGAATAAATATCAAAAGTAAAGACTTTGATCATACCTGTGACAACATCTGGAGAGATCTCTTTCTCTTGGCAACTAGTGATAGAATAAGATGATTCCTTCGCGTGTACCAAAAGTAGATCCTCTAGATGCCCTGTCTGTTGGAGCAATTGATGAGGAATTGGGCTCCATTGCCCTGATTTTCACTACCTTTCCTGTTCTTAAGGAACTCTTACATTAAGTGACCCTCTTGTCCAGACTTGAAACAACCAAAGTGGTCATCACGACACTTACCCAGATGGGTTCTACCACACTTAGCACATACAGGAAATTGGGCAGGTCTAGCTCTGAAGTTCTACTAATTCTGACGATTATACTCACCTTTGTTTCTGGGTGTAGGTGCACTAGAAGATGATGGAGCAGGTCCCTTTTGCTTTTTGCTAAAAGGACAAACGGTTTACATTTCTTTTTTGCTGCCCAAACTCATTCCCTGTCTTAGCTTTCTTATTTTTGAATTCATTTATATCCCTGATCTTATCTTTCTCAACATTCTACACATAGAACTCAACATTGATATATCCATGTCCCCAATGAGCATTGCTGCCCTAACCTCCTTGATTGACAGACGCAACAACCCAACCACAAATAGACTCATTCTACTAATCATATCCACAACTGTCTTCAGAGCAAAGCGGTATAGTTGGGTGAAATTCAACGCATACTCATGAACACTTAGTGAATCTTTCTTAATGGTAAGAAATTCTCGTACCTTAGCGCCTTTCAATTACCGGGGAAATAAATTCCCAAAGAAAGTTCCTCAAAACATGCCCAACTCACAGGTGGTGTGTCCTTCGCTCAGTTCTTCTTCCATTGATCAAATCAAATCATTATGACAGCCTTCATTTGGCATGCAACTTATTCCACCCTCTTAGTATAAGCAGCATGCATGACATCAAATGCATTTTGTAGCTCCTCGATAAAGTTCTCTGGATCCTCAGTAGTGTTAGAGCTAGTGAATCTTGGAGGATTAATCCTCAAGAACTCATCAATCCTTGAAGTGTCAGCCTCTTTTGTTGAGTTCCTCTTTGGTTCCCAACCTTGTTAGTCACAACTTGACTTAGCAACCTTATTGCTTCTTAAACTCAGCATTAGTGACTTCCCCTTGAGGTTGCACTTCACGTGCATTTGGTAACTGTTGTTCCTCAACATTACTCCTAGTAGGGCGACCTCTGACAACTCTTCGTGAAGGCATGTTAACAGAAAATACGTGCAAGCACGAATTAGAAGAAACTTTGTAGAGATCAACTCTAACACACAAAATGAGTATGAAAGAAAGGATATTAATTTCTAAGTGTTGCAGCCTCCTAATTATAGACGTGACGCTCCTTATATTGATAATTAGGAATGTCCTATACTTTGTCGTCATATAGAACACCTTAACTAAGTGGATCCAATAATCTTTTTTATAAAGAACTTAAGGAGTTATCTAAAAAGTATGATCATTTACTACCCATGATGGCTATATGGTTTATGGAAACTTGAGTTATCTGAACCCGCGTCCATATAGGTGGTCAATACTACTCCCAAAATTTACTTTGCTCATATGATTTTAAAACAAAACTTGTTTCTTTGGTCTAAGATAATGACTCAAAACATAACTTACAAAGATCTCTTGAAAATTGGTGTTTACCTTTTTTGTTTAAATGTGAAAACATTTTAAACTCTTGGGAATACTTAGTTCCCTTATAACTATTGGAGAACTTAACTCAACTCTTTACTTTTTGCTTAACTCAAAATTTTAAGTCTTAAAACAAAGTTAAAACATTTGTGAAAGACTTTTGAAAACTTTATAAGCTTCTCTTGACTTGCTTCTTAACTTCAAGACTTGACTCTTAACTTTCCTTGAATAAAATTATGGATTCAAGGATTGTGATTTGTGAAAGGAAAGATCTCATGATGTTTAGGAATGTTTTTAGATAACTAAACATGAGAAACAATCAAGAAATCACCATTGGAGCAAGTCCGCGACGCGGAGATACATTTAAATAATTGATCGCGAAATTTAATTTTGATATAGAGGAGTTTGTGTCTTAACTGCGACACATATGTGATTTTTGTATACTAGGGGAGCAAGTCAACGACGCAAACATGAGTGCCAAAATCTTTTGGACTTTTTCCTTCTCCGATTTCAGCCTCAATTCGCATAAATTCGATTATTGTTCTCAATATTTTTTTAGATTCATGTACCCACAACATATACACAAGAATCTAACTTAAACACTTCTAATGATCGACGTTATAATCTTAAAAAATTCCGCAATCTCATCCCAATTCTAGAACAAAAGTAAATTCAAGAACACACATCCAGAACATTCAAACTTTCAACTTTTTAGGAGAATTCACGCTGAAATAAACATGTTTGACACATGGTTGAACGAACCCAATGATATGAAAGTCTCATATACCTTATAGGATTGAATGCTTGGCAAATTCCACCACCAAAATCGAAAGAACATGACAAATCTTGAGTTTTTCTTCTCCTTTCTCCTCTTTTCTCTTCTCTCAAAGCCCTAGCGTATTTCTTAATTGCGTAAACTAAACTAACTCAGTTTAGACCTCGATTAATTTACTAAAAATGGATTAGATTAATTGGATAAGGAAAAGACTAAGCTACACTTAAAAATCCGGATTGGACTTACCTTATTTAAACAATCTAACTTTCAATGGACATATCTCACTCATACGAACTCGGAATCGAGCAAACTCAACGGCGTTTGAAACATGATTCCAAGATCTTTCCTACGGTGTCGAAACACACCTAACTCATTCTGAATTAAAAGTTATTTTTGTTTGAAGTTATCTAAATTTTTACCTTTTTAGCTTCGCAAAAATTACGAAAACATGAAAAGTCACATGAAAATTGAAAGGACAAATACTATTAAAATAAATATAATGATTATTTCATTGTCTTTAAATAAATAACTAACAATTCAAATAATAATACTTTTATAGGTTTTCCACTTTAGTAATATATATATAATATTATATATATATATATATATATATATATATATATATATTATATATATATATATATATATATAATATATATATATATATATATTACAGTTACATTGTTTAATCAATCATAACTTTTAATTCTTCTGTTATGAGAAATATAATTATGATTGAAAGCAATATCAATGCACTATTTTTCAAGAAAATAACAATCTAATTATTGATGGGCTTGTGAACTTCGAATTCTACCATTATGTGATTAAAATATTCGGAAAAGAGCCTAAAATACCCTCATTGTATTGAAAATTGTACAAAATTACCCTCCATCCACCTATTGGCTCCAAAATACTCTTCTCACCCACCTATTGGCTCCAAAATACCCTTGTCATCCACCTTTTGGATCAAAATTGACCACTTATTTAACGGTATTAAATTTAATCTATTTAAATATTTTTGTAAGTACGTGGTGCTAAACCAATTGTTATAATTTAACTTATTAGTATAATTTATAAATCAATCCACTACCCATCCATTACTAATTAAACACCTCCAAATTAACAAACTCGTCACATAATTAATTGAGTGTTTTTAAAAATTTGAGGTGAAAATATCGATAGAAGTAAACTATCATACATTCAAGTTTCTAAATAAAAATTATCGATAAACTTAAAAGTCTGACTATGTTCATCTTAACTATCCTTACGTCTCAATTATGTGATGTTACTTCATAAGTAAATTTTTTTCAAAATAGTATATTAAAGGTTTTAAAACAAATCATAAATATTTAGAAAATTATATTTTAAAAAGGTGCATGAATTAATTCGAAATGTATTAATTCTTTACCTTTAATCATAAATTTCTAATTCAATATTGAAAGAGGATCCTATTAAAAGTGTCGTCCTAAATAAGCGGCTCAACCTAAATTTAATTGGGCTTTCGATTTGGACTCGAATAATTTTTTATGTCATTTTTAAGAATCTATAATTTCATCGTGTTTTAGTAGTGTTTATGGCGATTTTGATATCATAATTGGATTATTAATTGGGTGGCGTTTAGTTAGTAATGAGTGGATAGTGTGTTGATTTATAAATTATATTAATAAATTAAATTATAACCAATAGTTGAACGCCAAGTATTTTAAAATATTTAAAGAGCTTAATTTTAAAACAATTAAATAGGTGGTCAATTTTGAACCTAAAGGTAGATGACAAGGGTATTTTGGAGCAAATAAGTAAATGAGAAGGGCATTTTGATGCCAATAGGTGGATGAGAAGGGCATTTTGGAGCCAATAGGTGGATGGAGGGTAATTTTGTGTCATTTTCAATACTTCAAAAGTATTTTAGGCCCTTTTCCGTAAAATATTTATTTTTATTAAATAATTAATCAATTTTTATTGAGTAAAGGTGCAAAATTGTAATTTAACTTCTTACTTTGGAGCTTTCACTTTTATATATATATATATATATATCTATATATAATATATATATATATATATATATATATATATTATATATATATATATCTATATATATATATATATATATATATATATACATAATACTCACTAAACGAAAAGGGTTATATTTATCCGTGTCCTCTCAGAAAAGGGTTATATTGGCTCTTTGTCATACTTTTTAAATATATTTAACTCTACCATTCAACTTCAGGCACATATTTATCATTAAACCGTTAAGTATCATGTTTCCCACTTTGATCATCCTACATGGCACCTGTGTGGCACACCTATACACATATTTATTTATTTATTTATTCCACCAAAAATATTCCTCCTAATTTAATTATTAAATTAATCCATTACATAAAAATCATTTCCTAATATTACTTCATTTCACTTGTTCCAGAGAAAACAAAGCTGGCTTATCCATATGTTCGAGCAACAGAGAAGCTTCGAATTTGAGCAAAGAGCATTAGATATCCTCTTTTTGCTCTTCTCATCTCAAAATAGTATACCACACCTCTGTTGGGCTTGTTGGAAAACAGTAATTAAGAATTATAGCCACTATAAATCAGAAACCACAAAAGAAAAACTAAATGACCAAATATTTTTTATCTTCACTTTTTGAACTTAACAATGTTCAAGATATCGTGTTTTTCTCTGGAAAAATGAGAATGAAATAATAATAGGAGTTAGGATTTAGATAATGGATTGATTTAATAACTAAATTATGAAGAAATTTTTGGTGGAACGAGTATATATCCATGTAGATATGCCACATAGGCGCCTCGGATGATAAAAGTAGGAGACATGACCCTCAAGGGCAAATTTATGCCTAAAGTAGGATAATAGGGATAAATATATAAAAAAATATGACGAAAAATAAATATAATTCTTTTCTGAGAGTACAAAGATAAATATGACTATTTAACGAATAAAAAAATGCATTAATTTCAGAACGGCATTCATTAAAAATGTTGTTTTTTATACACAAACATTGGCAGCCTAGTACAGCTACATGTTGTCTACTCTTAAATCTTGTTACTAATTTTAATCATTGTGTTTTTAAACTTAAAAAAAAAACAAAAAAAAACAGTACCAGTTAAATCCACTCAAACCTATATTGATTATTGTAACAACTCCATGATGGTGCAATTAATGTACAAACATTGAGTTGTCCAAATCGCCGCTTTATTTTAAGAAAAATTAAGTACTTTCAATCATCACATCAAATGAATGTCTATTATATAAATTTTTTCGAGAAAAATTAGGAATTCCGCTCGAAGATCAAGTCAGATTTTTTTATAAATAAAACGGTTCTCTTTTATTTTAAATAACATCTGTGAATTACTAAATATACTTCTAGAGGAATAAAAAGTTTTTTCTATCTCTTTACTTTATTCTTATTATTATTTTATATAATTTCATAACACGTTATCAATACGAGTCTCTTTTGACCATGGTGATTTTTCATAATTAAGTTATGTAATGGCTAAATTTTGTATATGCTTATAATTTTAGAAGTGATAATATTTTAAAGGCAGTAGAGTGAGTCTTAGTTGAGAGTAAGAAGATGGATTCAAGTTCAATTGCACCAAAAGAATAAGACGATGGATCAAGAGGGTTAGACATCATGTTTATGTCTTGTTGCACCATGATGATAAGATGTTGGTTTAAGTCTCATTGATTTATGGCATAAAACACATTTATATGGATGAGACATTGGATTTGAGTCAGTGCACTATACCGATAATATAATGATAACTAAGTCAAAATAATGTATTTTTGACCAAAAAAAATAGTCATGAAATTAATCACATTTAAATTGCTCAATTTCCTAAAGTGAATGTTGTAGTGGTGCATAGTATGTTTGAAAGAAGACAAATGATTGAATAATGCTAATGAATGTGGAATGAGGTATTAAGTTATCTAATTTGATATATTTAGATGATTGTGTTTCATTCATGGAGAATGAGGACTTTTCATAAATATTAAAAATACAAATCCATTCTCTGAAGCGAATGAGGTGTATTTTACCATGTTAGGTGTGTAAAATACAGCGATTTTCGTAAACGTGAATCACCAAGAATGTCTCTTGGTCTCTGGGCAGACATATTTTATAGAAAAGTTCTTTGTTTTATCTTATTGTTTGTATTGAACAAGAACTAGTCTAACAAAAAGAAGTTTTTATGCATTTTATATTGTAATAAAAAAATCACGGGTCGAACATTATCTTCTTCTCTTGTCTCCTCCAAGATACAACAACTTATTCACAATGTATAAATCAACAAATTTTGGACAACAGTTGAGTCCAAAATTTTAGGAAAGATCATATTTCTTTCAAATTTTTGAAAAGAATTGAATTCTAAACTTTACAAAAAGAACACATTTCTTTAACCACAAATAAGAAATTTTCTGATCAATTTTTATTCATTTCATATTTTCTTGTACATTAAATAAAGTAAGACAATCCATATTTATAGGTAAAGAAAGTCTACCTTACAATATATAAAAATAATAAGAGAAGTTAATTAGGTAAAAGGAAAATGCATAAATACCCTCCCAATTTATGTCCGAAATCTTTAAGACACACGCATAAAATACTAAGGTCCTATTATTCCTCCTGAACTTATTTTATAAATAATTTTCTACCCCTTTTCGGTTTAGGCGGCATGCACTATCTTGTGGCACCAGCGCATGCTAACAATTTTTTCAAAGTACATAACTGATAGTGTCACGTAGACCGAAAAAAGATAGAAAATTATATATAAAATAAATTCGAATGTAATAAGACTTTAGTATAGTATAAAAGTGTCTTTCAGATTTCAGGACATAAGTTTTGAGGTATTTATGCATTTTCCGTGAGGTAAATGAATAGTATAAATTTACATAAGATGGATAAAGAAAGGCATATAATGCCATTAAGGTGCAAAAACAATTGTTGCACAATTATGACTCTCTAAATGAAAGTTACCGTGCCAAGCAATTGTTGCACAATTATGCGAGAAATGTAAACCTAAGACACTAAAAGGTAGTTTAAATGCGAGTTAACAAGGCATGCAATGACACCAACTGATAGAAATAGTGCAACAGCCACAATTTTTAAGTGATTGTGCAAGCAATTTAATGTAATGTAAACAAATTATTTGCACAATTTATATACTACTGTATTGGGGATTCAAAGATACTTTTATTTTTAAAAAGTTTGAAGAATTTGGGGGTTACGAAGATTAAGAAAATGATTTATGTATTTTAAACTAAAGTAAAATAAGACAAGAAATATAAAAGATGATTACAATAGAAATAGGACGTCAAGAGATGAAGTTTTTCTTATATTCCAAGTATTCACCAAACCTTCAAGTGTATACAATATGAAGCCTTATGTCTCTATGTAAGCAAATAACCCATTTGCGATTGAGCTTTATGTACATCAAATTAATATTTTGCATCTACATAATCAAATATTTTCTGACTCATGAGAGATTGATCAATTTTATTGAAGTCATCTTTTCTTCTTAAAGAAAATCACATATCTTCTAGCGTTTGCATAACCAACAATTTGTAAGTGCACCAATTACACTAAATACCTTTTAAAGCGTTCAAAGATTTTCATTTAACCTTCAGCGTCAAGTTAGACATAATAATCATTCATTATGCATATTAAAGTATTCCATCAATTACCAGACTGAAACATATCTTATTGCATCCACCACTAGAGAATATATCTCCTTTTAGTAATGTCAAAATTTTTGTGAAAACTCTTTATGCCCCGAGACACAAACTGTACATTATATCTTAGGGTTATACTTTCGCAAAACATCATTTTTCTAAGTGAAATAAAATATACTTGAATAGTGCATCTTATTTGGCTAATCATTTGTCTGTCCACATTGTATGACAGGTTCAAATTTAAGATCCTCGTAACCATATATAGCATTGAGTGTTACTTCATATCAAATATACCATCGACGGTCATTTTGATATTGATTCTAATACAACATATCTTATTGAGATATCTTCATTTTTCATTATTTTCAGGTACCTGAACCTTTGTCAAGGTTTTATGAATATTATATCACAATGCTCTTTCAAAGCACTTACCTCATTATCAATGACCATTTTGATAATTTGCTCCTCTACTTTCTTAAGAAATTTTACATTTGGAATCGGTTGGTCTATCACACTTCTGGCGTACCATAGACTCGTCCTTCAAGGACTATTTATTGGAGCATTTGCCAACATAATTAAAATATCGATCAGCAAATACATATGGCAAATTACTTGCAACATTTTCCAAATGATTATCTCTTGAACTTCAAGTTAACATTTTTTTAACGAGGATCTAGATAATTCACCCCACACATAATTTTCAGCTGCTACACATATCTCTCCCTAATGTTAGCAAATCTAATATTCACTCTCAACCTCAATTGGGGATTCATCTTTGTGCGTGTGGAGCAATAAAATCATATGTGCACATATCAAATTTTTAGATGAAAATTATTTGGTTCCTGACCCTGAACTAATTATGTTGGGAGAACCTTGTTGGCTTGATGCATACATGTTAAATAAACTCATCTCATACAAAATTTTATTTGAGAGATTTATTCTCATAATCAATGGGCATACAATTTCTGCTAAACCAACCAGCATTACCAATATGATTTTATAGTTTGAAATTGTGCTCTTAATATAATAATTCGAGCAAACAACCTTACAAAAATCAATTTGTAAGTTGATATAAATGCACATGTGACCATACCATAGATGCATCATTAAGTCATAATAGTAAATGGTCCACATGGCAGGTGAACGGACTCATATTCACCTTTTTATATGTTCCAAATAATTTAAGGGATACAATCCCACCTTAGCTGGTACTGATTATTTTATCACGAGACAAGCTACAAAAAAAAATTCTTGAAGAATCTTTTATTTCTTCATCAAATAGCCACGTGAATTCTCAATTTCTTTTGCATCACATTTGATTTGAAATAGTCACCAGATTGTGCCACCTGATATTTATTCTAGTAAACTTCTAGTTTTTTGCATGTGATTCTATCAGTATGTCCATGTTCGTATAAAACAAACAAAGGGGGAAAATGGATAATCTTATACTTAAATATTTACAACCCACTTCTGTTGTAGTAATTTGAAGATATTAAATCTTCCCATGATTTATAGTCTCAATATAATATATTTTTCAGTTCCTCCAAAACATGAAAAAATTCTTTTGAGACTTACTACAACCTCAATATAATGAACTATTTTCATTTCTGGATAGTAACAAATTAGTTCTTCCGAACTCTTGATTAAGTTTGTGTACTACCACAAATTTCACAATACCATTCTTATGGTCATCATATCCTTCAAGGAACTTTTTTTTATTATTGTCATGGCTAAAATTAATGCATTCAACACTTATTTCTTGATAACCAATGACAAATTTGTGTTGCCACACAACAACACTTATTTTTTCATGACCATAACCTTTACATAAAATATTTCTTTCTTTCTTTTGTCCTCCAATAATTCATTATAAAACACACCACAATATTTGTGTAGTACTCAAAGTATATATATGACCAAAATGAGTATTTATGCAAAAAAAAAAAGTCTTTGAATCTCTCAAACCTCCCGTAGATGTGAGATGTGACATTCATCCAACAATACATGAACATGTTCTTATCCATACGAACACATGTCACATTTTCTTCAAGAATGGACTGTAACCATTGTACTTGTTCCATAAGTTTTTACTATAAACTCATTGTCATGTTTTGGCATTATGTGACTCACCTACATCACTTTAAGAGGTCAAATGTACCAAATGTACTACCACTTTATTTTCATTTATTTTGATGGAGGATTTACAAAAAAAATTAAATTGGGTTGCACCAACAACAATGTGTCTAACTTATCATACCACTTTGATGGATAAAAAAATACTTTTAACAATTACCTTCACATTTGAAGGACCATCTTAAGAAACAATGTGTCCAATAACCTTATATACAATTTAAATGGACAAAATTACATTCATATTTGAAGGAACATCTTGATAACCCATAATGTTCTTCCTTTTAATAATCATAATGATGACCATTAACATTTTACCATACCCATATTCGTACGTTCAACCGCTTGTCATTTTTCAGACATATTATGCACTGCTGCCACATTCACATTAAAAATGGAGCAAATTAAATTAGCAAATTTCATGACTTTCAATCAAAAATATATAACTTTATGTTAGTCATCATCACCATAGTGCATTAGGACTAGATCAAAATGTCTTACCCATATGAAGACAGCTTTGGTCATAAATCAATGGGACTTGAATCCAACTTCTTATTATCATGGTGCACCAAGACTTTAACTCAATGTCTTACCCATTTGGTGCTGTGAAACCTGAATTCCCTGTCTTACCCTCAACCAATGTCTTAATAAACCAAATGCAATATCAAAAATCATAAATATAATGTTACGCTCCGAGCTACACTTGAGACGCGAACACGGGACCTAGGACCACAAGTGATCCCAAGATAAACATGTTGGCATGATTATGAGCATACTAAAGATAATAAACTGATGCAGAAGAAAAATCATGTTTAAAATGAAAAATGGGAATATTCATATTCGATAACTGAGATATTTGAAATACTGGCGAGTTTAATACAAGGAAGTTATTAACTCAACACTAAGATGAAACTAACTATGTCTGAAAATAGCCTCTAAACTGATTAGAAATACTGGGACAGGCCCCAAATAAGTCTAGCAAAAACTGAAACTAAAGGACTAAATACTGAAAAGAAACTCATGACTATTATCTTTGGAGAATGAGGACTCACCACTGAATCTGCTGAACTTAAGATCAGAAATCGATCTAAGCGCGATCCAGATGTTGAGAACGTGAACCTTCATCACGAGAAGATGTAGCGCACGTATGTGTCAGTACTTAAAGATACTGAGTATGTAGGATAGAGCAAAGCTAAATAAAATATAACTAAACAAGCACAAAAACAAGTAAAATGTTTTGAACATGATATACTGAATTCTGAGCTAACTGATGTAATGACCAAATTTATAACATGTTGAGACTGAATACTAACTGATCTATAAATATGGTCAAAGTAAGAGAGTCTGACTGAAGTGTGGAAGCTACTAATAACCGATAATAAAATCACATGAGCTAAATGTCAAGTTTGATGCCATCGAGATGACCTAATTTACCCTGTCGGAGGTATAAAGGCATGCTGGCGTGATCACTAAACTGATGCCCATAGAAGGGGGTCTTACAACCTACCTGGCTAGTAGTTCTGGGACTATTTCGGTACGTTGAATCCTAGTCCAACTCGGTATTATGTTATCCCAATGAATAAAGTGATTAAGACATTATGACTGAATTTTTGGAAATACTGGATAGCTAAAAAGTGAACATGCAAAGTAAGAATGCAACAATTAATCTAATAATGATGCATTATTAATTGAGGCATGTATATTTAACTAATTTGTGATGATCTGCTGTAATTCTAGAAATCCTAGGTTTAATCATGGTAAAAGAATCAAGAACTAAATGAAAACTAGGGATCTAATGCGTGAAAGAACTCACTATTGAAATCCCACATGCCTGGTGATAAAATCTACGGAGAAATATTTAGATTTCGGGCTGGAACTGATGGAACCTTGTTGCATTCTTGAACTAGGGTTCTTGACCTTTTTTTCCTTTCTTGCTTCTAGTTTTCTATGTTTTGATTAATGATTTGACTTAGGCATGTTTTAGTTATG
>JAKWIY010001173.1:0-24067 GCA_027704805.1 Solanum corneliomulleri | reverse complement strand
ATCATCAATCTTATTAATAATATATCAAGCGAATTAGGGTTTATTTTCAAGATTTGGGATTCAATAGCTTCATCATGCTTTGTTAATTCATCACAATTTCATAATCATAATCATGCAAGCATACAATTTAAGCACATAGCAGGGTTTACAATACTATCAACACATAACATTCACTATTAAGAGTTCACTACGAATATCGTAACATAAACCATAACCTACCTCCACCGAAGAATTGGAATCCACAAGAAATCTCCCAAGCTTTGTTATTCCTCTTCCCTCTTCGATTGATTAATACTCTCTCAATTCGTGTCTCTCTTCTCTCTTGTTCTTTCTCTTTTTTTTATTCAAACCCCTTTCCTTTACCCTAATTAACAATAATTAAGAATAAAAGAGGACAATAAACCCCCTAATTAACTTAAGGTTACCTCTTTTAACCCCTAAGTAATTAGACTTATTAATGTTAACCCTCAATCTTTATAATTAAGGAAAGAATAGTCAAAAAACGACCCTTAAAACGTGTGGAGAAATCCTAAACTGCCTGGGACTTGCGCAACCTGTGACGGGCAGTCGTGACTGCGACGGTCCATCACGGTGGTCGTCGCCACTTCCCCCGATTCCAGGTGGGCTTTGACGGCCCGTCACACCTGTGACGGTCCGTCCTACACCTCTGTTTTGACGGTCAGAAACTCGTTTCTTGTACCAATTTCTCAAAAGTTGAAGTGTTTTGCAACGGAAACTCACGACGGTTGGTCGTGGATGTGACGGCACGTCCTGTAGGTCCGTCACAATTTACAGAGAGTCGATTTTAATACCAAATTGAAGAATTCTAAGTGTCATGGAACGAACTTCCTCGACGGGCCGTCGTGACTACGACGGTCCGTCGTGACAACCCGTCGTGTCCCCGCCAGTTTTTCCAGAATTAAAAATCTGCTGCTCAAAACGACTAAACAGGTCGTTACACCCGAGAGTGTGTATGGACTAAGGTTTGAGATGTTCTTATTTTGCTTTCATTATTATGTTTGAGAGAAATTAACTTGATTCATTGTAAATTGTTCGAGAGAAAGTGTATCTCTTCTATAGCCTAGTTTACTCACTAATATCTAGCTATTTTCTAATAGTTGTAATTACTCATTTGTCTATATTAGCCTATAATCAAATCACATTCCCAATAACTTTTTTCATTATTGTTACTTCGTTGATTCCATTTTGGAGTTGATATCTAAAAAAACCAAACCTCCCCATTTGCAAATTCATCTCACCCCTTAAATTAAATTATGTTATATTCGACTATTGTATTTGTATGAATTATTTTATAATATTCGTACTACCTCATTGATTCTAAAACATGTCCCTCTCCCTATGGATTTAGATCCAACTCATTTAGTTGGGTTTAATACTTACTAGCGATAGTTTGACACTTAGATTTGATGGAGTATCATTGAAATGTTAATCAAGTTGTTGCACTCTTTGTGATAAATATTCATTTAGGAATACAAACGCATTTATGGAATTTTTAAGTCCGAGCTTGGAGTATTTTGGAGTTGTAGGGAGATACTTTGTTTTTCCCTAGCCTACATCTCCCTGGAGTTTATTATATATTATGTCCCTTAAGTACTTACACATGATATGACTTATGTTTAGCCTTGCCATTTTTTTTTCAGACTTTCACTCTTTTTTTGCAGCTTTTGTACTTATTACGTAATTATAGGATGGTATTTTAGCTTCCCGTAGTTCCTACTCATTAAATATTTAGTGCTTCAGGTATTCTAGTTGTTCTTTATCTTTCTATTTAATTATTCAGTCAAATTTATAAAACTAATGAGTTGTCTAACCTATAGAGTTGGAACATAGGTTTCATAAGGACATGCAAAATTTTTGATAGTTACACAGACTATTGAGTTACTTATGTATTTCAATCTTCTTTATGCTTGAGTAATTATTTCGCTAAATAGTCATCCATGACAATTGTTCTCTTGGGGATCAAAAATTGTTCTAGAGCGTCGGCCACGTCCACAGTGTAGGCTCAGGGCATGACAAATGACCTCATATTATTTGCAAACCATTCTAGTCTAGAATGTAAAAAAAAAATCATTCAGCATAAAGATCAAATGTTTTTACAGAAATAAGACGCCAAACAATCAAATAAAAGAGCCCTACAATTAAAACAAAAAAAACTCCCTTTGATTGATGGAAACAAACAACTTGACTTTATTTTGTTACAAAGAAAAAAGAGAGTTGATGAAGAAACTTAGAGTAAAGTTGCTAACTTTTTTGTTTGAGAAAGCAAATGAAAGAGGATTGGAAGCGGAGAGTGATGAAATTTTTATGTATAATAAATGTAACGACCAGGTTCCTTTATTATAGAAATGCCATCGAGGGGAAATTCGGGGTCGGAAAAACTTTTTCATAATGTTAGGATATTCCCAACCTTGTTCAGATTTGGAGGAAATCAGATTCATCAAGTCATAGGGAAAACTGGTAGAAACCCGGTGGAGTAAATATGAATATTTTTTTACATAACAAGTTATATAACTTGTTAAGGAATCCGTACGACTATATGTAATTGAATTTGGATAAATAGATACCCGAGAATCGATCTTAGCATTAAGTGCATGTTCAGACCATAGTGGGTCAAATCGTGCCTCTATATGGGGAATAATGTTGCTCTAGCGACGCTGTTTTAGCGGGATCGGTGCCGCTGTAGCGGATGAGAAGGGAAATCGGAACTATAGGTTTTTTGAATTTTTTAAATGAGAGCTCACTGGTTCAAAAAACTACGGCGAGACATGCGTGATAAAGTCTTAAATGAAAATCTAAAATTACCTTATTTTTCCACTTTTTGACTATTAGAGCTAAAGAACGACTCCTAGTCTATTCAAATCATTTTTCATTATTCTTAATGCGAAAGGTAAGATTTTCTTTCCCTGAATTCACTTTTCGATTGGTAATACAATGGGTCATTATTGATGGAGAAGAGTTTCCTGATATATTCTATGGTGTAATTAATCCTTATTTGACTTGTTGGAATCATGAGTTTAATCTAGGATTCATATAGTTGTTAGTATTCCGGCTAATTAGCGATTGTTTGTTTGATTCAAGTGTTATTGTAATTATTTATAGACCAAGAACAAACAGAAAAAATCCGTAAAGGGAAAGCTTATGTTTCTTAGGGTTTCAAACTTGTTTCGAGGTATGTGATGATTTTGATTTCATGATTATGTTGTGTGCATGTTGTTGCTTCATTATGATACTTATATGTATATGAATATTGCAATATTGATCATGTTTGTTGTAACTGAGATAGATGAACGATGCAGCTAGAAATCATGATGTAAATGTACTATATGTATGTTATACTTGTTATTTTGATTGTGTTGTGTGATTAGGGTTTGGTTTGTGACGTCCTACAAGCTAACTAGGATAAGTTTCCACATTCCGACAAACCTTTTGATTGAATAGCTACATTCCAATAAGCTAACTATTTGGGTGTGGATTTTATGAGAGAATCAATGATGTGTTAAACACGTGAAATGTGTTGTCGAAATGTCATGTTGAACCTTTGGATCTGATATTGTTATTTATATTTATATATATGCATGTAAATTATGATGTTGTTAAACTCTTTTATTGCACTTATAGAATAGCCTCTTTATCCTACCTGTATATGGTGATTGTGTACTGATTCTGCACTTGCTCTTATTTTGTTTAATATAAGGTATCTTCAAGAGGCTATTGACGAACCTCACTTAGGATATTAGATATTATCGCATCGACTTCAAGGGTGAGCCTCATCTTTCGGTCTGCCATGGAGTCCTCTATAGTCTAAGTCCCCATTCCCGAATATAGACCTTCGTCTTAGATAGTTGAATAGTTCATTAGCATTCTTTTTTTAGACTTTGTATCCGTTTAATAGTTTTGGTACATTTACTTTCACATATTAGGTTTATCTTCTGCAAAATTATAGGTATGATATCTTTTGTTTAGTAATAGAACTTCACTTTTAAACATTTAGCTTGCTCTGTTTTAAATGTCTTAGTTTAAATTAATTGTTTTAGTTGGATAGAAGTAGTGGTTCTCCCACAGGCTCGTATGTGTGGGTTCCAATCATGACGAGGTTTGGATCGTGACAAGAAAAT
Organism: Solanum corneliomulleri; assembly: GCA_027704805.1. Classification (NCBI taxonomy): domain Eukaryota; kingdom Viridiplantae; phylum Streptophyta; class Magnoliopsida; order Solanales; family Solanaceae; genus Solanum; species Solanum corneliomulleri. The sequence continues at coordinate 19,931 of JAKWIY010001173.1, read as the reverse complement.
TTTCAAGATTATGATAATACATTATGTCATGATGAATAGGATCGGAGAGAATTAATAGTTTCTCCTAATTCATTACAATATTTTATTTGATTTAATTTGATGAATAGGAGTCTGTATAAACCTAAACTTTATTTTATTTAATTGATGAGTAGGAGTTAAAAGGATAAATTTCAAATTTTGGTGCTTGTTATATTTTCTTAAGAAGTTTGTTTGATGAGCTAAGAGAGTAAAATTGAAATTTTATTTAATTTAATATGACAAGTAGTAGTCAAGAGGGTAGATTTTGAATTTTAGTTTTAGTGATATTTCCATTACAGATCCTTTGTACAAATGACATAGCATATTTGTTCTTAGCTCATGAAATATCAATAAATCGTGATATTAATTTTTATAATATATTATGAAGCACCTTAAAATTTTAATTAAATGAAATAATCATTTGTGATATTTTGCATGTCAAATTTAACAAATTTTTAAAAGCTATTAATAATTAGATAATTTACTTTTTCATATACTATATTAAATTTATATTTATAATACATATTTACGAATAGTGTAATTTCTATAAATAGTCGACAATGATGAGATACTTTCAATATAAAATTATTAATATATCACCATAATAAATCAACATATATATATATATATATATATATATATATAAATGAGAATCTTCATCGGCCTATGTGGCATGCCTCAATGATAAGAAAAATATTTATTTAAAAAAAATTAGTGCTTTTTAATATATTTTTTACACAATAATAATATGTTGTGTGTGTGTATTATATATATATATATATATATATATATATATATATATATATATATATTGCTATTAATAAGTTACTTAATGATCATTACACCTACTATCCTTTTAATAATATATATTATAACTCCTAACCTTTTAATTAAATATATATATCTCCTAACCTAAAAAATATTTAATATAAAAATTATAAACCCTAAATATCACCCCTATAAAAACACACTTTGATGCATGTATGATGGTCATTTTATTTTTATTTTCCTTATTCTTCATTTTTTGTTTCTTTAATTTGTTAATTTTTTTTTGTATGTTCTTTGATCTGATTCTTGCAGGAAAGGGATGTCTGATGAAAAATGTTAGATATTTTGCATAGTTTGATTTTGTGAGGTAAAATTATTTGACATGTCTAATTATCATTATCATTTCTGTTCTATTGTAATTATACATTTAATATTATTATGTTGGATTGTTGATGATACAAATCATGACTCTTTTATAGAAACAATAATTTGTTCATTTTCTCTTTTGCTTCTCTTTGAAGTTTTTTGAGATTTTTTTTCTTATTCTTGTAGTTTCTAAAGACACTGATTGTTTTTATTCACTTTGTAACTTTTGAAAAATTATATTATGTTATGTTGAGAACATGATCCTTCTTTCTTCTTCAAATCATATTTAACTAAGTATTTTTAATTATTTTGCTTGATTAGTTAATTATATTTTTATGTATTTTTTTGTTATTATTGTAAGGATCGCAATTATGTTATTTTGAGAACATGACTCTTCTTTCCTCTTCAAATCATATATAACTAAATATATTAAATATTTTTTCTTGATTAGGTAACTATAGTTTTATGTCTTTTTGTCGTTACTATTGTAAGGATTGTTTATAGTTTTCCGGTTAAACCTCCAATGCACTAAGAGTTGATTGATTTCTTATCAACTTAATTAGTTAATTGAAAAAAGTAAATATATCTTATTAATTTCGTTTAACAATATCTTCCTCCTGACTAGCTATAAGAATGTTATACAAACATATAATAAATGTAAGTGATAAAAAATCAATATAAAGGATCTCAATATAAAGTAAATAAAATACTAAATATTAGATACAAATATATTATATAGCTAAAAATCAAATAAATTGATTCATCTTATAATTTCGTATCTCACAATCACATAACAATGATATGGTAAAAATACATATTCTTAACGATGCTTTATTTATTCTGTATAAAAAAAATTTATAGTCCAAAATCTTGTTTCAAAATTTTGAGAATTTTATCAACAAAAATAACTATTTTTTAATTTTATTTTAAAACATCCGTAGGATTACTTTTTTTTTTTGAAAAGTTCAAATTTTTTCTTTTCCTTTTGATTAACTTTTTAATTGTATTTCCCTTTTGAAATTTCTTTTTAAGTAATTTTTCTCTTAATAGATATCTCTCCTATAATATAAAATAAGAGAAAAACATTTATTGTTCAAAATAATAGTAATTACTAAAAATAATGTTTATTAGTATAAGCATATTTGGAGACTTTAATAATTTGAAATTTCTAAAATGAGGTAAAAAGAAAGTATGTCATATAATAAAATCAAACCATAAAATTGGTGGAGGATTTTACTGTAATTCCCCGTAGCCAAAAAAGACAAAAAACAAGCTTTACAGGAAAAATATGCTGGTTCAACGAACGGTGGCATCGACGGACCGTATCCTTACCCACGGTCCGTCCTGCACAATCATCGATGGGATTAAAAAATCCAAAAAATTTCAGCCCAGAAAAATTGGTTAACTCTTGGACAACGGACAGACTTACGGTCCGTAGGTCAGACAACGGTCAGTAGTCCTTGACCGTCGATCAATAGTCCCTTAACCTACTCTCCGACAAGAACTACGGATGACCAGCACGGTCCGTAGGTGGGAAATTTTCAGATAGTTAAGGGAAAATATATTTGGGTCGACTTCAAATAGTCATAACTCTTAGCACATAATGAATTAGGTGTCGTATGACCTACCCATAGATAGATAATTGTATTATCTTTCCATATCCACCAACCTTGGCAAAATAAACCTCCAAATAAAAAGTTATCCCCATTTTAGTAAAGGCTTGTCGAACAGGCCCAATCGACGGACCCAACGACGGGGCGCCGGTCAGACGACGGACCATCAGTCCTCGTCGTCGTTTGGTCCGACAACAACTTTTCCAAGGGTCTGTTTGACCTTTCCCACTTCGTTTAAACCCTATGTTACGTAGTTTTGACCCTAAATAATCATATTTTAGTCATTTTAAGTCTAGAAATATAATTAAAACATATCTAAGTCGAATCATTAAATCAAAGTTAAAAAATTAGAAGCAAGAAAGGAGAAAAATCTCAAGAATCCTAGTTCAAGAACGAAGCAAGTTTCCAGCAGTTCCACCCCAAAAATTAAGTGCTTCTCCGTGAATTTCATTGCCAAGTATGTGGAATTTAACTAGTGGCTTCCTTTCACCCATTGGATCCCTAGATTTCAGTCAGATTCTTGATTCTATTATCATGATTAAGCCTAGGGTTTCTAGAACTTTGATAGAACTTCATGAACCAATAAATTACATGTTCCAAATAAGATTATCATGTTATTACTCTGATTATCGCATGAATTTCAGAACCCTATCTTTGTATTTCTTTAATTCATGAATTACATATGCTAGGTCAAATATTTCACACACTTTAGATATGCATGCCTCAGTTATAAATGCATACCAGATTAATTGTTGCATTCTCCATTGCATGTTAAGTTTCTAGCTATTCAGTATTTACAGAAACTTCACATAATCAGTAAATTTACAGAATTCATGGGAATAGCATAATAACGAGTTGGACTAGGGTTTAGCGTACCCAATAGTTCTAGACCTACTAATCAAGTAGGTTGTCAATCCCTTTTGTGGGCAATCTGTGTATTGGTTATGTCAGCATGACTTTATACCTTTGGTAGGGTATATTGTGTCCTCTCGATGGGGCTTATACATCGGACTCCACATTTAGGTCATGTGGTTTTATTATCGGTTATTAGTAGCTCCCACAGATCTGTCAGCTCTTTACATTGACCATTTATTAGTATATTCAGTATTCGAATTCAGCATGTTTTAAATTGGACATTGCATTCAGTTAGCTCAGAATTTAGTTTATCATGTCAAACCATTATAATTGTTTTTATGCTTGATCGGTTATGCTTTATTTCACCTTTACTATATCCTACATGGTCAGTACCTTTCAAGTACTAACGCATACGTGCGCTACATCTTCCTGTGATGTAGGTTCAGGTTCTCAGCATCTTCATCAGGCACATATCGATTTTCGATCTCTACTTCGGTGGATTCAGTGGTGAGTCCTCATTCTTTGAGGACAACAGTTATGAGTTTCATTTCAGTATTTAGTCATTTAGTTTCAGTTTTTGCTCGATTTAGCTAGGGCTTGTCCCAGTATTTCTAGTCTAGTTTAGAGGCTTATTTCAGAAATAGTTATATTCAACTAGTATTGAGTTAACATTTCCTTTGTATTAAACTCATTTTTTAAAATATCTCAGTTATAGAATATGAGTATTACCCATCTTTTAAGATTCAATTATATTTTAAATTCCGCATCAATTTATTATCTTTAGTATGCCCATGATCATGCCAGCAGGGTTAGCTTCGCATCACTTGTGGTCCTAGGTTCCGTGTCCGCGTCTTGGGGGTTTCTCGGTGTAACGACCTTTTTGGTCGTTTTGAGCAGTTGAGTTTATTCTGGTAATAACTGTCTGAGTCGACGGATCCCACGACAGACCGTCATGGGCACGACGGACCGTCGAGGGGTTCTCGTTCCAAAACACTTAGATTCTTAAAATTTGGGTACTGAGATGAACTCTCTGAACTTCGTGACGGAGTGGCAGGATGGACCGTCGTTGGCATGACGGACCGTCACAAATCTTTCTATAGAATTAACTCTCTGAACTTCGTGATGGACCTGCAGGACGGACCGTCACAGTCATGACGGACCGTCACAGGCTCCGTAAGTCCACTCGGGTCGGAATTCTGCTAAAGTTTTTAAAGGGGCGTTTTGGACTATTCATGCTTATAATTATAAAGTTAGTGGATTAATGTTAATAATTCAATTACTTGGGGGTTAAAGGAGATAACCTTGAAATAAATAGTGGGTTATTTCTATCATCTTTTGTACTTAATTATATGACAATTAGGGTAAAGGAAAAGGGTTTTCAATAAGAAAAATAGAAAGAACAGAGAGAGAAAGGGAGAAACGAACGATCGAGAGAGAGAAGAACGAAGAGGATAGCAGAGCATTGGGGAATTAGCTTGCTTGATCACGATTCTTCGGTGGAGGTAGGTTATGGTTTATACTATCTCATAGTAAACTCTTAATAGCGAATGATATGTGTTGGGTAGTATTATAAAGTCTTCTATATGCTTAATTGTGTGCTTGCATGATGTGATTATGTAATTGTAATGGATTGGGAAGATGAGGCTGTGAATCTTAAATCTTAAATTTACTTTGTTAATGATGATGCCTTGGTATAAAAGAAGGCTTGATGAACTAAAGTAATGAGATTAGAGGATCGGGTGTCACGTTCCGACACCAAGATAGTATTAGAGGATCGGGTGTCACGTTCCGACACCAGGATAGTATTAGAGGATCGGGTGTCACGTTCCGACACCAGGATAGTAGATGGATCGGAGTGTCACGTTCCGACTCCTGGATAGTAGATGCATCGGAGTGTCACGTTCCGACACCAGGATAGTAGATGGATCGGAGTGTCACGTTCTGACACCAGGATAGTAGATGGATCGGAGTGTCACGTTCCGACACCGGGATAGTAGATGGATCGGAGTGTCACGTTCCGACACCAGGATAGTAAATGGATCGGAGTGTCACGTTCCGACACCAGGATAGTAGTGGATCAGAGTGTCACATTCCGACACCAGGATAGTAAAGAGAATGAATCTTGAATTATGTTAATATACTCAATTTTATAGAACTAATTCCCAAATGAGTATGATGGGGAGGCTTGAGTCCTCATTGATGTTTTGGGTGTTGTGGACAATGGTTATGGTATTTGTTGTTATCACCTGTTGAGAATATTAGTTGATTTTATGTTATAATCTGACATATATTGCTTTCTATTTTTAGTTGGCCGATGATACCTACTCAGTACTTGTGCCTTGTACTGACCCCTACTTGTATTCTTTTTCTTTGATTATTTGTGGAGTGCATCAAACGTGCCATCGTCTTCAACTTGTCCTCAACTCTAGCCAGTCTTCATCACGCCAGATTTCAGGGTAAGCTATTGCTTCTAGCTTGGACTGGATATTCTTCTTCATTTCTTGATGCCTTGAAATTCCGGCATGGACTAGCTGTTTATTTATTTAAGCTTCTTAGACACTCTTAGATTTAGTAATTTGAGGATAGATGTTCTTGTGTTGATGACTTCCAGATTTTGGGAATAATAAGTATTGAGTTTTTAGAAGTTATTTAATCGATTTTCATTAATGAGTTTTAAGTCTTCCGCATTATATTCTGTTTATTATGGTCGAAATGTTGGGGTTTAGATTGGTTGGTTCTCTCACATAGAAGGATAAGTGTGGGTGCCACTCGCGGCTGGTTTTCGGTCGTGACAAACTTGGTATTAGAGCATTAGGCTCGTTGGTCTCATCACACAAGAACGAGTCTAGTAGAGTCTTAAGGAACGGTAGAGGGACGCCTTTACTTTTCTTTGAGAGGCTATAAGACTTTAGGAAAATTCCATTCTTTCTTTCTTTCTTTCGTGCTATTGCTTGCATCCAATTAGTATCTAGGTGATACAAATTGGTATCTGGCCATCTTCACTCTATTTCGCAGATGGTTAGAACTAGAGCAACAACTGCGCCAACACCAACACCGACAAGACAAGATGCGTCTGAGCCAGCCACTGGGGTTGTAGCTCGAAGAGGATTAGTGGCAAGTGGCTGTGGTAGAGGTCGCGGGAGAACGTCCTCTAGAGTAAGAGGACAAGCACCTGGCCCATCTAGTACTAGGGCGGTGACTCCTCCACCGACTGAGGAAGTAGTAAGAGATGGTGAGGAAGGGGAAAATGAGCAAGTGCAGAATGAGGAATTACCACCCCAACCTACCGCAAAGATGATTAATCAGGTTCTTGCTTATCTTAGCGGGTAATCTGATCAAGGCCAGACACCTCCAGTGTTTTCTGCACCAGCACCTCAGGTTCCGGAAGTACAACAGGCAGCTGTTGTGGCTCCCCGCATGGATGCCTCATTGGAAATAGGCACGTTTCCTCGTTTGACTACAGGGCCTATAATGACAAGTGATCATCATGAACTTTTCAGTAAGTTCTTGAAATTGAAACCTCTAGTCTTCAAGGGTGTTGAATCTGAGGATGCCTACGATTTTCTAGTTGATTGTCATGAGTTACTACATAAAATGGGCATAGTGGAACGATTTGGCGTTGAGTTTGTAACCTATCAGTTTTAAGAAAATGCCAAAAAGTGGTGGCGGTCATATGTTGAGTGTCAACCCGCACAGGCACCACCTATGACTTGGGCGTCATTCTCTAGCTTATTTATGGAGAAGTATGTCCCCCGGACCTTGAGGGATAAGAGGAGAGATGAGTTCTTGGGCCTAGAGCAAGGCATGATGTCGGTTACTACGTATGAGGCTAAGTTTCGTGCATTATCCAGGTATGCCACCCAGTTTTTTTTCAGTCCACAAGAGCGGATTCGTTGTTTTGTGAAGGGGTTGAGGTCAGATTTGCGGATTTCAGCCTTACAGGTAGCAGCTACAGCAAAATTCTTTCAGGAAGTGGTAGACTTCGTGATAGAGGTGGAGGGAGTGAAGCCAGATGACTTCACCATTGCATAAACATCTAAAAGGTTTCGTAAGGGAGGTGAGTTTAATGGTTCTTACTCCAGAGGGCAGGGTTCAGGAGTTTATCCAGCCCGACCTATTCAGTCTTCACTGCAGGCTGTAGTTGGGGGTCCACCGCAGACTGGTCAACATTTCTCTGAGTTAGGAGGTTATCCCCAGACTTCGTCATTCTCACAGAGACCTATGCTTGAATCCAGAGAGTGTTATGGATGTGGGGAGCATGGACACATTAAGAGGTATTTTCCAAAACAGAGTTACAGACCTCCAATAGTCAGAGGTAGAGGTGGTCATGGAAGAGGCCGTCATTCTGGAGGACGTGGTGGCCGAGGTAATGGTGGTCACCAAAACGGCCGGGGTGACAAGAAAACTGGAGCCACTACAGCACAACATGGTAGGGGCAATGGGCAGACAGGTGATAGGGCCCATTGTTACGCTTTCCCTGGGAGGTCTGAAGCGGAGACATCTGATGCTGTCATCACAGGTAATCTTTTGGTTTGTGATTGCATGGCTTCTTTATTATTTGATCCTTGCTCCACATTTTCATATGTATCTTCCTCATTTGCTACTGGTCTTAATTTACATTGTGAATTGCTTGAGATGCCTATTCGTGTTTCTACTCTGGTGGGTGAGTCTGTGATAGTTGAAAAGGTGTATAGGTCTTGTCTTGTGACTTTTGTGGGGAGCAATACTCATGTAGACTTGGTTATTCTAGAGATGGTTGAATTCTATGTTATTCTGGGTATGACTTGGCTTTCTCCAAATTTTGCAATCTTAGATTGTAATGCTAAAACTTGAACGTTGGCCAAGCCTGGGACAGATCCGTTAGTGTGGGAGGGGGACTACACTTCCACTCCAGTTCGTATCATCTCCGTTCATCGTGCAAAGAGAATTGTTAGTAAAGGGTGTTTATCTTTCTTGGCACACCTCAGGGATGATACTACCCAAGTACCTTCAATTGAGTCGGTTTCGCTAGTCCGTGAGTTTCTGGATGTGTTTCCTGCAGACCTTCCTGGTATGCCACCGGATAGAGATATTGACTTTTGCATTGATCTTGAACCGGGTACTCGCCCCATTTCCATACCCCCTTATAGAATGGCTCCCGCGGAGTTAAGGGAGTTAAAGGCTCAACTTCAAGAATTGTTAGGAAAAGGCTTCATTAGACCAAGTGCATCCCTTGGGGTGCTCCTGTTTTGTTTGTGAAGAAGGAGGATGAAAGCTTTCGGATGTGCATGGACTACAGACAACTGAATAAGGTAACTGTTAAGAACAAGTATCCTCTTCCTCGCATCGATGATTTGTTCGATCAGTTACAAGGTGCTTGTACCTTCTCAAAAACCGATTTGAGATCTGGTTATCATCAATTGAAAATATGGGCAACGGATGTGCCCAAGACTGCTTTTAGGACAAGGTATGGGCATTATGAGTTCTTAGTAATGTCTTTTGGGATTACAAATTCCCCTGCCGCTTTCATGAGCTTGATGAATGAGATTTTTAAGCCATATTTGGATCTCTTTGTCATTGTATTCTTGATGATATACTGGTATACCCAAAGAGCAAGAAAGAACATGAGGAGCACTTGAGAATTGTATTGGAAATGTTGAGGGAGAAAAATCTTTATGCCAAATTCTCCAAGTGTGAGTTTTGGCTAGATTCAGTGTCCTTCTTAGGGCACGTAGTTTCTAAGGATGGAGTGATGGTGGATCCATCTAAGATTGAAGCAGTGAAGAGTTGGGTAAGACCTACTAATGTTACAGAGTTAAGGAGCTTTGTTGGTTTAGCTAGCTACTACCGTCGATTTGTCAAGGGATTTTCCTCTGTTGCTTCCAAATTGACAAACTTGACTAAGCAGAGTGTTCCATTTGTATGGTCGGACGAGTCTGAAGAAAGATTTAAGAAACTCAAGACCTTGCTGACTACGGCACCTTTCCTTACCTTGCCAGTAGAGGGTAAGAATTTCATTGTTTATTGCGATGCATCTTATTCTGGGTTTGGTGCAGTGCTAATGCAAGAGAGGAATGTAATCGCGTATGCTTCAAGGCAACTAAAGGTACACGAACGTAACTATCCGACCCATGATTTGGAATTGGCTGAAGTTGTGTTGCATTAAAGCAATGGAGACATTATCTATATGGGGTCAAGTTGAAGTCTACACAGATCATCGTAGTTAGCAGTATGTCTTTACCCAGAAAGACTTGAATTTGAGACAGAGGCTGAAGGACTATGATATTACTATTCTCTATCACCTAGGAAAAACAAATGTGGTAGCTGATGCTTTAAGTAGAAAAGCAGGGAGCATGTGTAGTTTAGCCCACTTACAAGTTTCTAGACGCCCATTGGCTAGAGAAGTCCAAAACCTGGCTAACGACTTTATGAGACTGGAAATACTAGAGAAAGGAGGATTTTTGGCCTGTGTAGAGGCAAGATCTTCTTTTCTTTACAAGATCAAGGGAATACAGTTTGATAATGATAAACTAAGCCGAATTCGGGATATGGTTTTGCGAGGAGAGGCTAAAGAAGCAATTATTGATGAGGAAGGTATTTTGAGAATTAAGGGAAGGGTATGTGTGCCCCGTGTTGATGATTTGATCCACACTATTCTTACAGAGGCTCATAGTTCCGGATATTCTATACATCCTGGTGCAACCAAGATGTACCGTGACCTAAAGCAACACTTTTGGTGGAGTAGAATGAAGCGTGACATTGTTGATTTTGTTGCCAAATGTCCAAATTATCAGCAAGTAAAGTATGAACACCAGAGGCCTGGAGGAACACTTCAGGGAATGCCCATTCCTGAATGGAAGTGGGAGAGAATTGCAATGGACTTCGTGGTTGGTCTTCCAAAGACATTGGGTAAGTTTAATTCTATTTGGGTAATTGTGGACAAATTAACTAAATGTGCTCACTTCATTTAGGTTAAGGTGACTTACAATGTGGAGAAGTTAACCAAACTCTATATCTAAGAAATTGTTCGATTGCATGGAGTTCCACTTTCCATCATATCAGATAGAGGTACGCAGTTTACTTCTAAGTTTTGGAGAACATTGCATGGTTAATTAGGTACTAGGTTGGACCTTAGTACTGCATTTCACCCTCAGACCGATGGTCAGTCTGAGGGAACGATTCAGGTATTGGAGGATATGCTTCGTGCATGTGTGATAGAATCTGGTGGTCATTGGGATAACTTCTTACCCTTAGCAGAGTTCTCATACAATAATAGCTATCACTCAAGTATTGACATGGCCCCATTCGAAGCCTTGTATGGGAGGAGATGTAGGTCTCCCATTGGTTGGTTTGATGCATTTGAGGTTAGACCTTGGGGTACTGACCTTCTGAGGGAATCGTTAGATAAAGTAAAATGCATTCAGGAATATCTTCTAGCGGCTCAAAGTAGGCAAAAAGAATATGCAGATCGAAAGGTTAGAGACTTGGAGTTTATGGAGGGTGAGCACGTCTTGCTGAAGGTTTCGCCCATGAAAGGGGTGATGCGGTTTGGTAAGCGAGATAATCTTAGCCCGAGGTATATTGCTCCGTTTGAAGTTCCGAAGCACGTGGGGGAGGTATTGTATGAATTAACCTTTCCCCCAGGACTGTCAGGAGTGCATCCGGTATTTTATGTGTCTATGTTGAAAAGATACCATGGGGATGGAAACTACATCATTCGTTGGGATTCGGTTCTGCTTAATGAGAATTTGTCTTATGAGGAGTAGCCTGTTTCAATTTTAGATAGAGAAGTCCGCAAGTTGAGGTCAAGGGAGATTGCATCCATCAAGGTTCAATGGAAGAATCGGCCGGTTGAAGAGTCCACTTGGGAGAAGGAGACTGATATGCAAGAAAGATACCCACACCTGTTTACAGATTCAGGTACTCCTTTTCGGCCTTATTTTTCTTCTTGTGATCGTTCGAGGACGAACGATGGGTAAATTGGTATCTATTGTAACGACCTGTTTGGTCGTTTTGAGCAGTAGAGTTTATTCAGGTAATAACTGTCTGAGTCGACGGATCCCATGACGGACCGTCATTGGCATGACGGACCGTCGAGGGGGTCTCGTTCCAAAACACTTAAATTCTGAAAATTTGGGTACTGAGATCAACTCTCTGAACTTCGTGACGGATTGGCAGGACGGACCGTCGTTGCCATGACAGACCGTCGTTGCCATGACAGACCGTCACAATCTTTCCACAGAATTAACTCTCTGAACTTCGTGACGGACCTGCAGGACGGACCGTCACAGTCATGACGGACCGTCACAGGCTCCGTAAGTCCACTCGGTTCGGAATTCTGCTAAAGTTTTTAAAGGGGCGTTTTGGACTATTCATGCTTATAATTATAAAGTTAGTGGATTCATGTTAATAATTCAATTACTTGGGGGTTAAAGGAGATAACCTTGAAAAAAATAGTGGGTTATTTCTATCATCTTTTATACTTAATTATATGACAATTAGGGTAAAAGAAAAAGGGTTTTCAATAAGAAAAATAGAAAGAACAGAGAGAAAAAGGGAGAAACGAACGATCGAGAGAGAGAAGAACGAATATGACAGCAGAGCATTGGGGAATTAGCTTGCTTTATCACGATTCTTCGGTGGAGGTAGGTTATGGTTTATACTATCTCATAGTAAACTCTTAATAGCGAATGATATGTGTTGGGTAGTATTATAAAGTCTTCTATATGCTTAATTGTGTGTTTGCATGATGTGATTATGTAATTGTAATGGATTGGGAAGATGAGGCTGTGAATCTTAAATCATAAATTTACTTTGTTAATGATGATGCCTTGGTATAAAAGAAGGCTTGATGAACTAAAGTAATGAGATTAGAGGATCGGGTGTCACATTCTGACATCAGGATAGTATTAGAGGATCGGGTGTCATGTTCCGACACCAGGATAGTATTAGAGTATCGGGTGTCACGTTCTGACACCAGGATAGTAGATGGATCGGAGTGTCACGTTCCGATACCAGGATAATAGATGGATCGGAGTGTCACGTTCCGACCCAGGATAGTAGATGGATCGGTGTGTCACATTCCGACACCAGGATAGTAGATGGATCGGAGTGTCACGTTCCGACACCAGGATAGTAGATGGATCGGAGTGTCACGTTCCGACACCAGGATAGTAGATGGATCGGAGTGTCACGTTCCGACACCAGGATAGTAGTGGATCGGAGTGTCACGTTCCGACACCAGGATAGTAAAGAGAATGAATCTTGATTATGTTAATATACTCAATTTTAAAGAACTAATTCCAAAATGAGTATGATGGGGAGGCTTGAGTCCTCATTGATGTGCTGGGAGTTGTGGCCAATGGTTATGGTATTTGTTGTTATCACCTGTTGAGAATATTAGTTGATTTTATGTTATTATCTGACATATATTGCTTTCTATTTTGAGTTGGCCGATGATACCTACTCAGTACTTGTGCCTTGTACTGACCCCTACTTGTATTCTTTTTCTTTGATTATTTGTGTAGTGCAGCAAACGTGTCATTGTCTTCAACTCGTCCTCAACTCTAGCCAGTCTTCATCACGCCAGATTTCAGGGTGAGCTATTGCTTCTAGCTTGGACTGGATCTTTTTCTTTATGTCTTGATGCCTTGAAATTCCGGCATGGACTAGCTGTTTATTTATGTTAGCTTCTTAGACACTCTTAGATTTAGTAATTTGAGGATAGATGTTCTTATGGTGATGACTTCTAGATTTTGGGAATAATAAGTATTGAGTTTTTAGAAGTTATTTAATCGATTTTCATTAATGAGTTTTAAGTCTTCCGCATTATATTCTGTTTATGATGGTCGAAATGTTGGGGTTTAGATTGGTTGGTTCGCTCACATAGTAGGATAAGTGTGGGTTCCACTCGCGGCTCATTTTGGGTCGTGACACTCGGGGTGTGACATTAACTTAAATATACTTTTGTTTATTAAAAAAATATGTAACTTTTTTACTTTTTCTCTTATTTCTATATATTTATTTTTAATTTAATTTTTGTCATAAACTCACACTCTTTATCTTTCATAAATTCTATACTTAATTAATACTTATTAGTAATACCTATAACTTCCAACTTTATACCTTCATTACCCCAATGTACTTAGTGTTTAAATATTTGACATCTTAAAAGCACATAAAAAAAAAATATTTCTAACCAAATATATTTATGTTTAGCTTAATTGTCCTCTACTTTAATCTTGTATTACAAAATCTATCGACAAAGACTGCTTTGTGTAATTTTTTTTACTTCTAATAAGTATAACACAAAATAAGATATATATATATATATATATATATAAGAGAATAATTGATTTGTTTTTTGCATGAAAGTATAAGTGCAAGATCATTAATAAAATTAAGAAAAAAACAATTCTTGAAAATATTAAAATGTATTTGTAGATACTCATTGCAGCGGGAGATAATCAAAATTATTATGAATTATTTTTAAATTTTCAATAAAATATGAATAATAAAAAATAAAATAAAAATTAATCAAGAGAATTCATTTAAAAATTTTTTGTTAAATTAATAAAAAGCTAAAGACAAGCTAACTTGATTATGTTAAGAAACGATCCTAATTGTTATTGTTTTAAAAAAAATATAAATTAGTAAAAGTACTAAAGACAAACAAACTTTATTTTCTTAATTACAATGCTAATTATTAGCGTTTTCTTAATGGAATTAGATAAGCAAATACTAAAAACTGAAAAATAAAATAAGAAAAAGGGAGACTAAAAAATAGTGTTTAAATAAATTTAGAAAACGTAGAATTATAGAAGAGAATTTGTCAAGAAAAAAATTAATAGATAATTATTTCAAGTATACGCATTACTTAACCATTCATCCTCCATTATTATTATTACAAAAATTTATTTCCCATAGCATTTTCTCCAACACTTCAACTATATGAAAATATTAATTATGGTTAATAATTATAAATATTCATATTATTTGTGAACATTTTTTTTATATTTACATTTTTTAGGAAAAATTCAAGAGTATAATTATATGTTTGTATTAGGCATTATATGTTCTTTTTAAAAATCTTAACATAAAATCATTTATCATTCATGTATAAGTGTTCATTTGTTACTCATATTATTATGTATTTTAACAATTATATATTATTTTTATGTTAATTCTATATTACTAAAAATTATTTTACCAAACTAATATTATGTATCACCCATTTCATTCCAAAGAATCAACACATAGAGGGAAAAATTTAAATTTTAATATATAAATATTGAAGTATTTTTTTAATCTTCAAATTATAGGTAGCTTATCTATTATGAATAATTTTTCAGATTTCTAAGACTGTTTTTGGATTTGTTACTATTTTAATTCTTTTGATATTTTTAAAAAAGTTTAAAAGACTAAAAATCTCACTTTAAATTTATAACGAAATATTAAAGTTGACCATATTTAATTTTAAGAGCTCATTCAAATGGATAATAAAATCATAAATTCTTAATTATATATTACAACTAACATAAAAGAATAGATTTGTTTTTATCTTCTGCAATATCGATAAATTGTGATGATGATCTGTAACGACCAGTTTAGTCGTTTTGAGCAGCAGATTTTAATTCTGGAAAAACTGGCCAAGACCACGGGCACTGCGACGGACCGTCACAGGCACGACGGCCCGTCGAGGCTGCATCGTTTCAGCATACTTAGAAATTCTGAAATTGGTACTGAAAATCGACTCTCTGTAAATTGTGACGGACCTGCAGGACGTGCCGTCACATCCACAACGAACCGTCGTAAGCCCCTGTTGCAAAACACTTCAACTCTTAAGAAATTGGTACGGGAAACGAGTCTCTGACCGTCAGGACGGAGGTGAAGGACGGGCCGTCACAGATCACCTGGATTTTGGGAGGCTGCGACGACCATCGTGACGGACCGTCGCAGGCACGATGGCCCGTCACAGGTTGCGCAAATCCCAGGCAGAATAGGATTTCTCTACACGTTTTAAGGGTCTTTTGGACTATTCTTTCCTTAATTATAAAAGATTGAGGGTTAATATTTATAAGTCTAATTACTTGGGGGTTAAAAGAGGTAACCTTAAGTTAATTAGTGGGTTCTATTGTCCTCTTTTAGTCTTAATTATATGATAATTAGGGTAAAGGGAAGAGGGTTTGAATAAAACAAACAGAAAGAACAAAGAGAAAGAGAGGGATCGATCGAGAGGGAGGAGAAAACGCAGCTTGAGGATTAGCTTGTTTGATCAATTCTTCGGTGGAGGTAGGTTATGGTTTTTACGATATTCGTAGTGAACTCTTAATAGTGAATGATATGTATTGATAGTATTGTAAACCCTGCTATGTGCTTAAATTGTATGCTTGTATGAATGTGATTATATATTTGTGATCATATGAGCATGATGAAGTTATGGAATCCCAAATCTCGAAATAAACCTAATTCACTTGTTGATGATGATGCCTTAGTGTAAAAGAAGGCTTGATAAATTATATAATGAGATTGATGATGCCTTAGTATGAAAGAAGGCTTGATGAATTAGGGGATCGGTGCCACGTTCCGGGACCAGGATAGAGATAGAGGATCGGGGTGCCACGTTTCGGTACCAGGATAGAATGAATATGAGGATCGGAGTGTCACGTTCCGACACCAGGATAGAATATGGATCGGGTGCCACGTTCCGGTACTAGGATAGTATATGAGGATCGGAGTGTCACGTTCCGACACCAGGATAGTATATGGATCGGGTGCCACGTTCCGGTACCAGGATAGTATATGAGGATCGGAGTGTCACGTTCCGGCACCAGGATAGAATATGGATCGGAGTGTCACGTACCGACACAAGAGGAAGAAAGATAATGAATCTTGAAAGATAATTAATATACTCAATCTAATGAACTAATTCCTAAATGAGTATGGTATTGAGGCTTGAGTCCTCATGTGTGAACTTGACGGAAATTGTTAATGATATAGTACTTGTTGTTGCTACATGTTAAGCATCATACTTGATTTTATGATATTACTTGATATATATTATCTTCTATTTTGAGTTGGCCGATGATATCTACTCAGTACTTGTTGTTATACTGACCCCCTACTTTTATGTTTTCTTCTTTGTTATTTATGAATGCAGCAAACGTTCTGTCAACTTCAACTCAGCAGTAAATCAAGCCTCCTTCGTCACACCGAATCTTCAGGGTGAGCTAATGCTTCTAGCTTGGACTGGGTCTTCTTCTTCAAGTCTTGATGCCTTGAACTTCTCATGGACTAGATTTTTTAGTTATTTTTGTTCTTGGACATTCCTAGTTTAGTAATTTGAGATAGATGTTCTTGTGATGATGACTTCCTGATTTTGGGGATAATAATAATAGTTTTGAATTGTTTTATTAATGAGTTTAAGTCTTCCGCATTACTTTCTATTGTTATACATTGAAATGTTAAGGTTTATATGGGATGGTTCGCTCACATAGGAGGGTAAATGTGGGTGCCAGTCGCGTCCCCGATTTGGGTCGTGACAACTTTGTATCAGAGCATTAGGTTCATTGTTCTCATCACACAAAACGAGTCTAGTAGAGTCTTAAGGAACGGTAGGGGGACGCCTTTACTTTTCTTGAGAGGCTATAAGACTTTAGGAAAATTCCATTCTTTCATTCTTCTTTCGTGCTACTCTTGAGTCAATTGGTATCGAGGTGATACCAAATTGGTACCCTGACCATCTTCACTCTATTTCGCAGATGGTTAGAAACTAGAGCAACAACCGCACCAGTAGCAACAACGGCAAGACAAGATACAATTGAGCCAGCCACTGGGGCTGTGGTCGAGGAGAAACAAAGGCAAGAGGCCGTGGACGAGGTCGTGGGGGACGTCCTCTAGAGGAAGAGGACGAGCACCTAGTCCATCTGATGCTAGGGCGGTGACTCCTCCACCGACTGAGGAGGTAGTAAGAGAGGGTGAGGAAGGGGGAAAACTGAACAGAGCAGAATGAGGAAAATGCCACCCCAACCTACCCAGAGATGATCAATCAGGTTCTTGCTTATCTTAGCGGGCTATCTGATCACGGTCAGGCACCTCCAGTGGTTTCTGCACCAACATCTCCGGTCAGAGGTACGACATGCGGCTACTATGGCTCCCCGCATGAATGATTATTAGGCAATAGGCACATTTTCCACGTCGGACTACTGGGCCTATTATGACAAATGATCAGCATGAACTTTTCAGTAAGTTCTTGAAATTGAAACCTCCAGTCTTTAAGGGCGCAGAATCAGAGGATGCCTACGATTTTCTGGTTGATTGTCATGAGCTACTACACAAGATGGGTATAGTAGAACGGTTTGGCGTGAGTCGTAAGCTATTCAATTCAAGGGAACGCCAAAATGTGGTGGCGGTCACATGTTGAGTGTCAACAAAAGAGGCACCACCTATGACTTGGGAATCATTCTCTACCTGTTTATGGAGAAGTATATCCCA
Organism: Solanum corneliomulleri; assembly: GCA_027704805.1. NCBI lineage: Eukaryota > Viridiplantae > Streptophyta > Magnoliopsida > Solanales > Solanaceae > Solanum > Solanum corneliomulleri. The sequence goes on along the minus strand of JAKWIY010001173.1, from coordinate 1,839 downwards.
AGGACTTTGAGAGAAAGAAAAAGGGATGAGTTCTTTAGTCTCGAGCAAGGTAGGATGACGTTTAACGCATACGAGGCTAAGTTTCGTGCTTTATCAAGGTATGCCACCCAACTTTGTTTCAGTCCACAGAGCGGATTCGCCGTTCTCTAAAGGGGTTGAGGTCAGAATGCGGATTTCAGCCTTATAGGTAGTGGCTACGGCAACATCCTTCCAAGAGGTGGTAGACTTTGTGATAGAAGTGGAAGGAGTGAAGCCAGATGACTTCACCACGACATCGACATCAAAAAGGTTTCGAAGGGAAGGTGAGTTTAAGGTTCTTATACTAGAGGACAGGGTTCCGGAGGTTACTCAGTTCGACCCATTCAGTCTTCACTACAGACTGTAGTTGGGGGTCCACCTCAGGAACGGTCAACACTTCTCTTGAGAGACCTATGCATGAACCAGAGAATGCTATGGATGTGGGGAGATTGGACATATTAAGAGATTTGTCAAAACAGAGTTATAGACCCCCCAATAGTTAGAGGTAGAGGTGGTCATGGTAGAGGCCGTTTTTCTGGAGGACGTGGTGGTCGAGGTAATGGCGGTCACCAAAACGGCAGAGGTGATGGGAAAACTGAGCCCCTACATCAGAACATGGTAGGGGCAACGGGCAAACAAACGAAAGGGCCCATTGTTATGCTTTCCATGAGAGATCGGAGGCGGAGACATCTGATGATGTTATCACAGGGTAATCTTCTGGTTTGTGATTGCATGGCTTCCGTATTGTTTGATCTGGATCCACATATTCTTACGTTCTTCCTCATTTGCTAATGGTCTAAACTTACATTGTGAATTACTTGACATGCCTATTCGTGTTTCTACTCCGGTGGCGAGTCTGTGGTAGTTGAAAAGGTAATAGGTCTGTTTGGTGAATTTTGTGGGGAGCAACACTTATGTAGATTTGGTTATTTTAGAAATGGGTGACTTTGATGTAATTCGGGTATGACTTGGCTTTCTCCGAATTTTGCGATTTTGGATTGTAATGCTAAAAAACCGTGACGTTAGCCAAGCCTGGGGGGCAGATCCGTTAGTGTGGGAGGGTGACTACACTTCCAATCGGTGCGTATCATCTCCTTTCTTCGTGCTAAGAAAATGGTTGAGTAAAGGGTGTTTAGCTTTCTTGGCACATCTCAAGGATGACACTATTCAGTACCTTCGATTGAGTCGGTTTCGATAGTCTGTGAGTTTTTGGATGTGTTCTATGCAGATCTTCTTGGTATGACACAAGATAGGGATATGACTGCTGATATCGATCTTGAAAAACCGGGTACTCGCCCCATTCCATACCCCCCATATAGAATGGCTCCCGCCGAATTAAGAGAGCTAAAGGCTCAACTTCAAGAATTGTGAGTAAAGGCTCATTAGACCAAGTGCATCTCCTTGGGGTGCTCCGGTTTTGTTGTGAAGAAGAAGGATGGGATTTTCGGATGTGCATAGACTATAGACAACTGAACAAGGTAACTATAAGAACAAGTATCCTCTTCCTCGCATTGATGCAATTGTTCGATCAGTTACAAGGTGCTTGTGTCTTCTCTAGAGCAACTTGAGATCGGTTATCATCAATTGAAAATACGAGCGACGGACGTGCCCAAGACCGCTTTTCCGAACTAGGTATGGGCACTATGAATTTGTAGTGATGTCCTTTGGTCTTACTAATGCCCCTGCTGCCTTCATGAGCTTGATGAACGGATTTTCAAGCCATATTTGGACCTCTTCGTGATCGTGTTTATGATGTACTACATATACTCCAAGAGTAAGAAGGAACATGAGGAGCATTTGAGAATGGTGTTTAGAGTTATT
>JAKWIY010001172.1:0-24450 GCA_027704805.1 Solanum corneliomulleri | reverse complement strand
ATGAAATAATTGAATCAAAATTAGTTATCTTTGTGGTGAAATAATTGTATCAAAATTAATTATCTCGGGATAAAACAATGAATAATATTTAATCTGCTCGTTATTACTTGTTCAATTTTGAATTTTTATTTGTTCCTTTTTACTTGTCATTTTTTACTAATCAAGAAAAGACAATATATATTTACCCTCAATTTATTTAGAGATTGTTAATGTTTTTGAAAAAGATAGAACCTTTTAAAATTTTATTAATTAGGAGGATAAATGGTAAATTTACTTTATCAATTAGTATATTCTTAATATTTACTATGTCAAGTTAAATAGAGACAATAACAAATACCCCTGAGGTTCCTCAAATCTTTTTTTCTATATAATGTACAAAATAAACGTAATACTATCAAAAATAATTAATTTGATCCTAACTAACTAGTTTGAGAATAACTAATTATATAATATGATGACAAAATTATTTAATGCTTTTCTTGAACATGGAAATTTAGAACATGAATTGTCACTTAAGACATGATGGAATGATAGGTCACATAAAAAGTATTGTCTGAATGCTAAGGTTATATATACTGCTAATCTAATCTCTGATTTCTTTTCATGTCAGTCTTTATTCAGTGCATTTATTCATGTATAATAATATAAATAAACTAGACAGTCAAGAGTAATAAATCAAGAAAAAAAAAATAAGAGTGAAGGAATTTATGGGGGAGTGGACTTAAATAATCAGTACTCCCTTCTGTATTTTTTTTAATTTAAGTTGTTAGGATTGTTAAAAATAATTAATCAAGAATTTTTTTTAAAAAAAGAATTTAGAAAATATTAATAATATTTTTTTCCAGGAAATATAGTGCAGGCAATAATGATACTTTTTTTTTCATTTCAATATATTATATATGTAACATTTTTTTGAATTTTGAAATTTAAATAAATTTTATTTTTATCGTGATTTTTCGCTTATATTTTTTAATATTTTAAATCATCAACTATTATAACTTATAATTCCTCCTTTTTTGAATAGTTTATGATGGCTATGTTTCAATTAATTAGAGAAGTGTATGGATACTTAAGATACTTGTAAAAATTGGAGATAGTTTGTTTTATATTTAGTGAGAAGCTTTTATGATTGCACAAATATTAAAGTCATAAGTTTTAAAAGTTTTATAGATATATAAATAATATTTATATTTTAAATTTCTAATTTCAAAGAATTTCATTTTAGAATTCTTTTATATATCCTTTTTTGAGTAGTTTATGATGGTTATATTTTAATTAATTTGAGAAGTGTGTGGATACTTAAGATACTTATAAAAATTGGAGATAGTTTATTTTATATTTAGTGAGAAGCTTTTATGATTGCACAAATATTAAATTCATAAGTTTTTAAAAAGTTTTCTAGATATATAAATAATATTTATATTTTAAATTTCTAATTTCAAAGAATTTCATTTTAAAATTCTTTTATATCCAATTTAAATGTGTTTACATAACTTAGAAAGAAGAAAATACTACTCCTATCCAAATTTATGAGAAGGCGTTCAAAATACAAATGTCAAAATAAAGCTTTAACTATAAATCAGATTGATTTCTATTTGTCTAATATTAATTTGATATTTCTTAAAAAATAATATATAAAATGATAATTTTATTATACTATTTAACTATAGTACATGAAATATTTTGAAAAATTAATTTTAATTAACAGTAAGAATGAATTAAAAAATAATAATAAAGGAAACTTTCCTAATTTTTTAATTGAAAGAGTAAAAGTGAATATTTCTTTCAAATATAATGGATACATAAAAATAGATGAAGTGAGAGTAATCAATATAGTGAATATGTTAAAGCATTTAAAAGGAAATTAAAAAAATCATTGTACTTCTCGAATAGTAATATCTTCATTTATGAAGAGACAAAATGAATTACTATTCTTAGACCACAATACAGAGATAAGAAGAAAATGTGAGTGAGGGGATGGAATTTTTAACCAAACTAAGTTATTATATAAAACAATTTACCAAAGTAATACATTTTTTTAAAATTTTACAAAACTAGTATAAACGTATTTCATGGTAACGTTTTAGGGTATATTTTATTTTTTAAAAACTAACAGCATTAGGTTGATATACGTCACTATAAGTAACGTTTTACTTTTAAAACGTTATTTTCAGTAACGTTTTACTCCTAAAACGTTACTGTGAGTAATGTTTTAGGAGTAAAACGTTACTGTGAGTAACGTATATCAATCTGACGCCATCAACTTTTAAAAAATAAAGTATATCCTAAAACGTTACTGTGGAATACGTTTATACTAGTTTTGTAAAATTTTAAAAAAACATATTATTTTGATGAATGACTTTATATAATAGTTTGGTTTGGTTAAACCTCCGATGAGATGCACCCAATGGTCTAGCTTAATGATCAATAAATTGAATTTATTATTATAAAGTCTCAAATTCAACTTCTAATCGAGTCAAAAATATAAGTAATTCTTTTACATATGTTTAATTTTGGTATTGAGAAATAATTTTAAAATCTAAATTTGAGAATATAATTTACTTTAATATTTAAATTACACGATTTTTGAAGTAATTTTTTTAACCCTAGTACTATAATATCAGTCTCATAGTGATAAATATATTACGCACGCTTCACATCAATGCTGCGTCATTGTCACGTCAGTGCACATTGAAAATTATTTGAGTTTTAAAAATTATTTTTTGTTTCTTTTTGTTTATATAATTTCAGAAAGGTAAAAATAGAAAAAAGTTGAGAATTAATCCAAGATTATAAAAATAAAATCAAACTCTAAAACATATTCAAGATTAGAAAACATTCAATTTTTAAAATACATTATCAAAAATAAACAAATAATTCAAATTAACTAACTAATTTGAGATAAAAAAATATATATAAATTTTTTATCAGAAAAGCTTCAAGTTCATCATAATCAACAAACCCTTCCATCAATAAGATCTCGAAGCAACACTAAGAGTGTGTTTGGTATGAAGGAAAATGTTTTCTGGAAAATGTTTTCCAATTTTCTCATGTTTGGTTGAGGCAAAAGTTTTGGAAAATGTTTTCCAAATAAACTGATTTTCCTCAAAATTAAGGAAAATGACTTCCCTTAAAAAATTAAGGAAAACATTTTCCAAAGCTCTCCTCCAATTCAAAGTTTTTTTTTTTTGAAAAAACTTCAATTTTAAAATTTTATTTTTTTACCCGATCCCTAACCACATCCCCTCCCCCCAACCACCCTCTCCAAAAAATTAATTTTGCTTTTTCAAAAATAGGTTTCAACTTATAGATTTTTATTTTTAAACTTACCTACTCCCCACTCCCCCCCCACCAGCCCCCTCAACCCCCAACCCCAACCCCCCAAAAATTATTTTTTGCTTTTTAAAATACTATCAATTTCAAATTTTTATTTTTCACTTCTACCCCCTCCCCCTGCCCCACCCCCACTATCCCCCACACCCCCACCACCCCCCCCACTACCCCAAAAAAAAGTTTTTTAAAAAATTTTCAATTTTATAAATTATTTTCTACTCTAGTAAAAATAAAAGATGTTCCTCAAAAAACTTTTCATTCATAAATTAAACACTAAAAATCATTTTCAGAAAATATTTTTGCGCACCAACCAAACATGAGAAAATGAGTTCAAAATCTACTTGTTTTCCAAGAAAACATTTTTAATGGAAAACATTTTCCTTCATACCAAACACTCCCTAATATGTTGATTATTTTATTTTATTTATTCATCACTTTGAATAATAAGCAAAATAATTTGAAATGAAGAAATAGGTGAGGGTGTTTCGAAAACAAGAAAGAAGGTGACGGGGAGGGTAGCTCGAAAAAGAAGAAAAAGGCAAGTGTGGGTGGCGACGGGGTTCAAAATAGGAGAAAGAACGGTGCGGGTGAGGGGGTTCGAAGACCAAAAAGGTAGGATTGTTGGTAGATAAAGATAGTGGGGCGGTAGGTGTGAAAAAGATGAAACCTTATTGGTTGGAAAAAAAAAAAGGGCCGATTTATTTATTTATTTTGATTTTTTTACGTTTTCATTCATTTTTTTATTTTTTCTATTTGTCACACATTAATTTTTAAGTGAATTTCAATTCACTTCGAAATGAAATTAAGAGAGAATAATTATCTGTAAAGTTAAAATACTAAAGTAAGTTTAGCGGACATATTTAGGGGGTTTTTTTTGTGTTTTCTCTTTGGTAAACTCTGACACATGTTATTGGTGGGAGGAGACTACTATTTCATGAATTTTATTTATGGACCTTATGGATAAAGTTATCTAATACTATATGTTATTTGCGGGAGCTGACAAGTATAGGCAACCACGAATTGGTTAGGTATTATTGTGTCAAATTAAATCAAACCGATTTATTTGAATTTTGAATAATTAAAACCAAATCAAATCGAATGTAAAATACAATTACCACTTAGATTGCTATTGGCTTTGATTCGATTGTTCAATTATCAATTATACACAAAAGCAAAAATTAGAAAAAAACAAAAAAACAAAATAGGGAAATAGTAAAATAAATTACTCAGCAAACAGACACCTACCAACATCACCCACCATAAGTTTTTCTTTAAGAATGGATAAAACCCTAAACCCTAAAAAAATCTAACGACTATAAAACCAAACCAACTATATATTTGATTTAATTTTTCTATTTAAATCAATTTCTACTTAAACAGCGAAAATCCCTAGTGACTAATACTCCATCGAATTTCATATGTCCAAATTTTAGTACATCAAATTATTCATCACATGTTATTAATGGAATATGATAATATAAATATTCTTCAAAATTAATCGAGATACATCCAAATAATTACGATAAAAAGGAAAAAGAGGAGTGAGCATAATAGTATATTGGCAGTAAAAAAGAATAAAAGTGGGGTCTCTATATATACTATTTGAGAGTTAAGACTAGTAAATGAAAACAAAACAAAAGCTAATAAAAGATAGGATTGGAAGTAAAAGCCAATAACCTGAGTTTCAACTTTCCTTTTTGTCTTTGTAATTATTCACTTTTTTTTCTTCTTTCTTTGGTACTTGTAATAGTGTGCATTCATGTGTTTGATCTCCACTTTTTATTTTTGTAATATATATATAGTTTCTTCTCTCTTAATTTATATGATATCTTTTATTTTTTTAGAGTCAAACAGTTTAACTTTAATTAAAAGTTTATGTATGAAATTTTCAATTTTTTATATTTGTTAACAATATAAAAAGTATTATAAGTCACATTGATTGATACTTCAAAATGTTTAAAAAATATATAAAAAAATTACAATTAAAGATAAATTTATTTGAATTTGAAAAGTAATATAAAATGAAACGGAGGAAATATATTATTAAAAAAACTATACTGTAAGTCTGTAGTAGTACTAACACAGTAATACCTTACCTTCTGATCTCTCTCTATTGCCTACTCACTTTTTCTGTCCAACTACTACAGCAACGTAACAGACAGATTGTGACTGTTGCTACCCTCTACTTAAGGACCACTTTTTTTTTTTTTTTTTATCGATGTTCGATATCCGTGTTAGAATCTTATTGATTGTGACTGTTGCTCCTCTTCCCATAGGACCACTATTCTATTCTTTCTATTCGTGTTTGATATTTGATATTTATTTTAGAGTTTGATTAGTAAGAAAGTTAATTGAAAAATCTCACTTAGAAAGTAATGTTGCAACAAAAATAAATTTTAGTGGTATTTATAAATACGCATATTAAAAAATAGTGCTAAAGTGTTTATCGACATTAGTTCATTGTCGTATTCGATGACGTTATAAATTTTAGGGACATTCACTAAGAGTGTTAATTATTACGTAATAAAAATATATTTAACAATAATTAAACTATTGCAATTAATTAATTGCTGATAAAAATTATTTTTAGTGTAATATAAATATTACAATTCAAACAATCGCGAATGACACTCACACTAAACCACCCGATGAGAAAACTATCTACAAACAGCTTAACATAACATGTTTTAAAGCAATACAGATATAGTTCACATAAACTAAATTATCAAAACAACAGAAATATAATTGACCCCTTAGAGTCTAAAAGTCGTAGTACCAAAATTCTAATAAATAAAGAGTACGGAAATGCAATCCCAAAACTCAAGTATTATGCAAAAGAAAGGTTCTAAGTTTGGAATAGGGAGTAGAATCACCAGACAAATCCATGATAGTTTGGACAATATATTCGAATAGCGCTAAAATCATAACTAAAGTCTCTTAGCAGTCATCAGAATATGTCACGTACTTACAAAGAAAAAGTAAGTGCAGTATCAGTACCAAATCACCATGTATTGATAGTATCATACAATCAGTTCCAAACATGAATGCAAATAAGTAACTACAAATAATTTATCCAACACATATATCAATGATCACAATAGCACATATATAACCGATTCTTTCTTGAAATCCACACACAAATTGTTAGTGTATCAGCGCACTATACTCGAGCCTACCATTGTTACTGTTTCATATCAAGTGTGGTATTTGAGCCAACTATTAGTATACTGTACCAACGTGATATCCAAGCCAACCATCAATCATAAACAACATGCACAATCACAATGAACTACCACATCTGAAGCCACAAGTAAATAAACACGTTTATTGCATGAGATAATCAACATGATGTCACTTCAAATTAACCTTTTTTATTTTCCTCACATGCATTGCAAAAGTAATTCTATATCGAAGTGAACATGCATAACTCAAAAAATATACAATCATCACCTATCTCGAAACAAGTCTAAGTGTTTTAAAGAACTTGAGTTTTCCCCTTTTGTAATATTTTGACTTGTTATTAGTCTTACAACAATAATAGAATACTAAAAATTCGATGAACAATGACCTATTTGAATCCAGATTATTACTTATTCCTTGTCCCAATCCAATTTCATGGCGATTCTATCTAAATCAAAGCTTTTTCCACCACTAATTTAAGTCAAACCTCTCCCCCTAAAATAACATCTTAATTTCTAAGGCTTAGAATCAACAAGTAAAGGGAGTAATGAAGAATTTGGGGGAAAATTATGCCCTTTATTTTTTTAAGAACAGAGTTACAAAAATATAAGAGGTTTTGAGACTCTCTGCACAAAATTCTGACCCCTTCACGCTAAGTTTGATTGTGAGAGTTCTACTTATCAAAATTCACTTCGAAAAGCTCTATGAATTTCTTAACATCTTAGTTACTAGAAAACATGATCCGAGTTTAGACATATCATTCAACCCATCTCAAATTGTCCTAGACCTCAACTCACTCAGATTTCGTTTAAGACTAGCCTTGCTTAAGTTTTTTCAAGTCACTGCCTAATTTTTTTTTTATCCAAATCTTTCACCATAATCTATCCATAACGATAAAAAAAGATCATTACAATAAAACATTTTTAATTAAAGATGACTCGATTCTTGAGCTAGCTCGCTTTGAGTAGGAACACTATTTTTTTCCCCATAGTTGATGTGTTTCGTGTATGAACACTACTTCTTTTTGTTCATAAGTGATGTTTTGATTTTGACTTTGAGCCTTGATCGATTAGGTTCTTATCGAAGAATTATTAGCGACTCCAAATGACTCAAGATTTTTATCGCTTTGTGTAGGATCACTATTATTTTTTGGTCCATACTCGATGCTTGATTTTAGCTTGGAGGCTTGATTAATAAGAATTTGCATTTGTATAATTTGACTGTTAAAGAATTAGCGACTCCAAATTACTCGAGATTACTTTGTATGAGATCACTATTTAACTTTGTGGTTCATGCTCAATGTTTGATTATTAATCAAAACTTGCATCCAAGAATTTCATTGTTTGGGCATACCCAAACAACACATCCGCATGTAAGTTATAGACTTGATGCCTAAAGCAAAAAAACAAAATGGAAACAAAAACAAATTATGATCTCTTGGCTATTCGCCTGTTCATATTTTTCCTACTTCACCTTTACTTCTTTATTTATTTCGGAAAAATGCACAATTAACCCCTCAATCAATAACTGATATCTCAGAGACAGTTATATTATACTAAGATCCTATTATCCCTGAACTTATTTTATAAGTAATTTTCTATCCCTTTTTGGTTTATGTGGCACTAACTTGAAAAAAAAATATCAACAAGCGTTAGATCTACAAGATTGTGTCACCTATGTCGAAAAGATATAGAAAATTATTAATAAAATAAGTTCAGGTGGGTAATAGGACTTTAGTATAGTATAAGTGTATCTCTGAAATTTCGGGCATAAGTTGAGGGTTACTTGTTCATCCCTTTATTTTTAGAATGAAACATTAGAAAAACAAATGCTACTTTATTCGATTCTAAATATTTGTCGTTTTGTTAACTTGATTTTATTATCTTTATATATTTGATGATTTTTTTTAAAACAATAATTTAAATTTTTTTTAATTTTTTTTTTATACTTATAGATCTAATAATCTCAATAGTGTATGTAAGAGATAAAAGAGTAGTTTAGAAAAATATTTTAATTTAGATTATTAAAATTTTTCTTTAACCAGTAACAAAGTCATATATACAAGGAATCGTTGGAAAACAATATGCACAACGGAAGCATACTAAAATTTTATGTTTACATGTATAATAGATAATCAAATCGTTTATGCTAGAATATAATATGCTAGAACACATAAATTTACAGAAATTTTATTCAAGAATTACCTTTTGAAGCGTGACCTGATATTTTCAAATGAATCTAAGTATCGACAAGTTAGACAACAGTTTATTGTCTTATTCAACGGAAAATTACATCTAATATATAAGTAAAATTACACCTTAAGTGGTCGTTTGGTAGGCTGCATTAGAAGAAATAGTCCATGGATTATGTAAGGTATTATTTAGTACTATGTTTGGTAGGAATTTGAGCCTATGTATAACTAATTCATGGATTAGCTATACCTCCAACATGATATTATAGGATGTATTACTAATACCTTCAATTTGAAGGTATTAGCTCTAATACCATGTGATTATTTTAGGTAAAGACGAAAATACCCCTCAAATCCTTTTAATATTTTTTTTTTTGATTTTACATTTTACATTTTATATTTTATATTTTATATTTATAGTAATAAAGTAATTTAAATAAATTAGCTTACAAATTTTATTATTTAGATATGATTTTTTGTTTCTAAAATATGAATTACTTAATCTATTTATTATTAATATAAAATATTATAATCCGACTAATATGTTAATGTTGATGTATGAATTTAAGAACAATTCATAAGTAAAATATTGTCTCTTAATGAAAGTTCATTAAACATTACACAAGTAGTCTAAAACAAGAGTGTGTGTGTGTGTGTGTATATATATATATATATATATATATATATATATATATATATATAATATATATATATATATATATATCCAACACATCTCAAGTATAAAAATAGTTTAATTTATTTTTTTATATTTTTATTTTATTTTATGATAATGAGTTTTTTAAAATTTATTGATATAAAACAAAGTTCAATAAATTTTCTCTATAATCATTATAGTTGTGTGACCTTTTGAGTTATTAACTCTAATTTATTAAGATGACAATTATTTACTCTCAAATAATTGAGCCTAATTTAATCTCTAATTTTAATCCGTTTTAAAACTCTTTATTTGTATTGATATAATGTATATTCTTATATTGAAGGTATGAATTACTATTGTTTTATATCTTCTAGGAATTATATTTCCATTTGTAACTTTTTTTAAAATTTTTTTAGTTGAAATTTAAATTGTGATTAGAAAAGTTAAATAACAATATAATAAAATTTATTGAGATTAAGCCGGTCAAATTGGATGGGTCATGACCCAATCTATTTTCGGGTATTTGTATATAATAGCAAACTAATAACCTAAAATAAATGGAGTAGCTATGGTTTGATTTAATTGTGCTACATAGCAAACGTTAGCCAAAGTTTGCCAGTCGCCTCTCTCCCAAAAATCTCGCTCGCCACTCTTCCTTTGCTCGCCTCTCTCGCTTTATACACAAAAGTGTATAAATTGTGTTTCTGTTTTGTATAAAACGAGAGAAAATTGTATATACACATGCAAAAACATATATCTTTGTGTTATACACTTAATTATACAATTTACAAACATTTTACTTCAACTCAATTGCAGACAAATGCAAATTTTATACAAATATTGCAGCTAAAAAGGCCAACGAATTATACAACTGCAAATTATGCAATTGCAGTGAAATACAATTTTCTCTCGCTTTATACAACAGAAGTGTATATATTGTGTTTCTGTTTTTGTATAAAGCGAGAGAAAAACATATATCTTCTTCCTATACACTTATAATTATGCAATATACATACATTTTACTTCGATTCAATTGTATGCAAAACAAATTTTATACAAATATTGCAGTGAAATAGGCAACGAATTATACAATTGCAGCGAAATAAGCCAGCGAATTATACAATTTAGGCCATCGAATTATACAATTGTATATGTGAAGTAATTATACAGTTTTATGTTTGCTATGGAGCGAATTATGCAAACTTTGCTATAGCATACAAATATAAATTTTTTGTTTGCTATATGTAAAAATTGTCCATCTATTTTTAGCTCATTTGAGCCCAAAATAACTTGAGTGCATCATTACCCAACCAAATTTCTATTTCAATTCATTTTAGTATTCTCAATTTCAAATCAATCTGTCCATTTGATACCCATAATAGCCCTTAAATGCAAACTATTGAAAGAGGAAATAGTCTCTCGTAGTCCCTTACAAATTGCATAAGAAAATGATTTCTTCAAATTTTTTATCTGTGAAAATAATTGCTTTTTAAAAAAAATATTTGAGTAATTTTATTAGGTATAATAATTAAAAAATATTTTAAAAATAAAACTATTTTAATGTAATCATCTGATCTGTCCTTCAAATGAATTGATTCTTAACTTGATTCTTCAAATGAGTTGATAGTTTATTATTGCTCCTGGAAATCAAATTTATACCAATTATAACATGTTATTTTGAGAGCGTAAGACATAATTTGCTAGATATTCTAATGCAAAAATTCATGGAGGTTAAAACATATGCGTTTTCGTTAACGTGCCTACTTTGACTAAGACATTTTTCAAAATAAAAAAATAAATTTTTACTCTGTAATTTTATTTGTGTACAATTTTTTTCAAAGCATGATACCCACTTTAGCTATGACTTTTAATTTCCTCATATTCTTTAGTGATGAATTTATTATTTTGAGTGTCAATAATATTTGTATAAATTTATAACTATTTTGAGTAAAACATTAATAGTCAGTGAAGATAAATAATTTAATCGCGAACATCTCGATGTGACTCTTCACATCTGATTTGCGTAAAAATAAAGTGATGATTTACTATCAAATAAATATACATTATATTTATTTTAGAGTAAAAATTTAAATTATCTAATCAAATATCATTTAATATTTATCAGATATTTCTTTAAACTTAACAAGACAATTTAATATCATTTAATTAGCACTATTAAAAATAAACTTGTGAATAAATATTGAATTCATACATAAAACATAACCAGTTTAAATCTTATGTTTCCTTGATAAAATAATTTAATATCACTTGATTAACGTCGAATTTATGAATAAATATTAAATTAGTGCACAACGAATAACTAATTTTAACTTATATTTCAAAAAAATAATAATTTAATTATCATGAGTACAAAATAGAAGTCAAAGTGCAAATGATCCAACTTTTTTGTGGTCAATTTAAACATTAATATTTTGTACTTTGTACAACTTTAGTGGTACAAAGTGATAACAGTGAGAAGTTGCTGTCGGTGAGTGGTACACTAATGGGCCGGGCCCATTTAAGTCTTAAATGCCAGGCCCATCAGCCCATGTTCCTTTTGTTCTATTTGGTATCACATCAGTCCAATCTTTTTCTCAGTTTTGTCAGTTGTATAATAGGTCTGGGTCTTATGTATGGACCACTTTATGAGTTGGTGAAGATGTATTTCATTTATCAACATGGGTGTGTTGCAATGGCAGGGGGTGGATTTATCTGGTGTTGTCCGGGTGCTCAATCATTCATTAACCTTGTTTATATATATATATATTAAAAGGTATTTGTATAAAATTAATTTACAGCATCCAATGACTAAATAATTTGACTAGTCCATTGATTCTTGGGTGGGTGCTTAAGGCTCTTATGTGTTGCTAAATCCGAGTTTGAATCTCACACTTAACATGTACTTCCTCGGTCTCATTTTATGTGGCACCATTTCCTTCTTTGTCAGTCCCAAAAAGAATGTCACATTTCCTTATATGGTAAGTATTTAAAGGCATAATTTCTCTTTTACCCTTATTGGTACCATTTAATTTTCTAATACATTTATGAGGAAAGAGAAAAGTGAGTTACTTTTTTGAAAGACAATTTGATAAACATTTTAAAGTCTTCATTATTTCTTAAACTCCGTGCCGGTCAAATATTGCCACATAAAATGGGACGAAGGGAGTATTTTTTTTTTATATTTTTTACTTTAGCACCCACACCTTTGAACGCATTGGTAGGAGTGCTTTATAAGGTTTTGGATTTGAGTTTTGGATATTCTATTAGGAGCGTCATTCCTGTATGGGCTCTACAGTGCACAATTTGAATTTAATCGAAACTTCAATTTGAGTTTCAAACACCGAGTAAGAAACCAAAAAAAAAGAAGAAAATGTGCGCCTTTATGTAAGTTGAAATGTAGTCCAAAAAAAACAGTAAAATTATAAAAATAGTGTTTACTGATCACCTTTTTGATTGCGTTTCACATAGTCTTAGGTATAGACTAGATGCTACTAGCGTGCTAATACGAGCTCAATAATTCATTGTTTGTTACTTATTAGTGTGAGATATAATGTATAATAATTTGAGATGAAATACAAGATTATTTTATCTTGTATTTGTTTGAGGTATGATGTAATCCTTGAATAATTTATCTTATCGTTTATATTTAAGTGATCAGATAAGTTATCTGGTATATGTGATGGAATAACTTATTCCCACCAATACCCCTTAGTTTTAGAGTCGGTTTGGATTGATTTATTTAAGTGTCTTAAGTCAAAATGATTTTACAGTACTTTTGGAGTGTTTAGATATATATTTTTTAGTTTTTTAATCAAAATTTGATCTAAACGACTCTAAATGATAAGCCATAAGTTAGAAATTCAAACTTATGACTTACATTAGTCATTTTAGCTTAAAACAAGCGCTTATAAGTAGTTTTTTAATGTTACAAACAATACAAAATTGCTTAAAAACTATTTTGATTTAAAAACACTTAAAATAAGTCAATCTTTTACCTCAATTATACCTTTAAAGCAATTTTTATGATAAAGATCTCATCTTTGTTATACATAAAATATTTACAAGTTACAACCATCACAATCATGTTATAGAACAACAATTTTATGCTCAGATCATTAGCTTATAAACTAAAAAATTATTGGTGATATAATACATATACAATAGGTTTTTCCCCAAAATTTAAGGACCTTGGGTTATAACCCATAATTCGACCATTAACAATATTTTAAATGGTTTAAGATGTTAGTGGATTAATAGACAAAGAAGTTAATAGAAGAACTTACCTCAATGTAAGAATTTTTACTCTACCCTACACAAAAACCTTTAATTTAATATGTTTTGAGCAACATAACTCTTTGTATTTTAGGAGAAACTCTTCTTTTAAGTTGATCCTAGTAAAAACTCATATAAAAAATCAATCAATAAGGACTTTTTCAATTCAATTTTGTGCTAAGAATCTCGTATGACCTTAATTCATACATAATATATTTTCATACTAAAGAATTGATCTAAACATCTATATACTTTTAAAATTCATCGTGTTCGGACCTATCTACACAAATAGATAAGTCCAAATTAATGTTATTGGAAAGGTTTGAGGTGTCACAATAAATAAAATAATCGCTCTCAACTCATATTTATATGGTAAAAGAAATAAAAAGATTAGAACTCTTATACCTAGATATGAGACATTTTAGTAAAACACCGAAACAGATCATTAGATATAAAATTTCTCAGTGAGAATAAATATCTAAATTGTACCAAAAACTTTTCATGGATTTGAACTCATTTTTTTCATATTGCTTATTCGACTTGGGATGAGATGCACAATCACTCAAAAATTTAATTTTCAATGAATTTAAGGTATGTATGAATTTATCAATTTAATTCAAAAACTATACTTATCAGTATTCATTTCTCATTTTAGACTTTTAAATTCCTTTTTTTTTAAAAATAATTGTATATGTATTCTCCACTATGATGACCAAAGTTCCACTAACTTTAAAAAATATCAAGTCATAGAATATCAGATTTGTTTTATGATGATCGCAGAATAGGTTAAAATGAATAATCATCATAAAACGAGTCTAATATCCTAATTTGATTTTCTTAAGTTAGTAACGATCTTGTCATGTTAGGTAAAACATAACACATTTTTTATTTTTTTTTAATAAAAAATACCTATTATGAGAAATGAATAACGATAGTGTTAAATTGAAATAATAAATTTGTATATACCTTTACTTCACTAATAATTACGTTCTTTAGTGGTTATAACATCTCACCCCAAATATGCTACATCATTGAGCTGAGCTTAGTTACCACTAAGATATTACATATCCTAGATTGGATTTGTGCATAGTATATATTACCATAAGCAAAAGATATAAAATTGTAACGACCTGTTTAGTCGTTTTGAGCAGCAGATTTTATTTCTGGAAAAACTGGCTGAGACGACGGTCACCACGACGGACCGTCATGGGCACGACGGACCGTCATGGGCACGACGGACCGTCGAGGGTGTCTCGTCCCAGAACACTTAGAATTCTGAAATTTGTGTTCTAAAATCGACTCTCTGTAATCTGTGACGGACCTGCAGGACGGACCGTCACAGCTACGACGAACCGTCGTGATCTCCCGTTGCAAAACACTTCAACTCTTGAGAATTTGGTACGGGAAATGAGTCTCTGAACGTCATGACGGAAGTGCAGGACGGACCGTCACAGGTGTGACGGTCCGTCACAGTCTACTTAGTGAAAAATGGAGTTCTAAGATGCTGCGACGACCTGCGTGACGGACCGTCGCAGGCACGACGGGCCGTCACAGGCACGACGGGCCGTCACAGGTTGCGCAAATCCCAGGCAGAATCGGATTTCTTTACACGTTTTAAGGGACGTTTTGGACTATTCTTTCCTTAATTATAAAGTTAGAGGGTTAATATTAATAAGTCTAATTACTTGGGGGTTAAAAGAGGTAATCTTAAGTTAATTAGTGGGATATTATTGTCATCCTTTACACTTAATTATATGTTAATTAGGGTAAAAGAAAGAGGGTTTGAATAAAAGAAAACAGAAAGAACAAAGAGAAAGAGACGATCGAACGAGGAAGAGAGAAAACAAAGCTTGGGAAATTGCTTGTTGATTCCAATTCTTCGGTGGAGGTAGGTTATGGTTTTCATGCTATTCGTAGTAGACTCTTAATAGCGAATGATATGTGTTAGTAGTATTATAAAGTCTTCTATATGCTTAAATTGTATGCTTGCATGAATATGATTATGTGATTTTGATAAAACAAGCATGATGAGAATATTGAATCCCAAATCTTGAAAGAAACTTTAATCTACTTATTAATGATGATGCCTTGGTATAAAACAAGGCTTGATGAATTAAAGTAATGGGATTGATGATGCCTTGGTATAGAGAAGGCTTGATGAATTGATAGAATGAGATTAGTGGATCGGAGTGTCACGTTCCGACACATAGTATTAGTGGATCGGAGTGTCACGTTCCGACACATAGCATTAGTGGGACGGGTATCACGAACCGACACGTAGAATTAGGGGATCGGAGGTCACGTACCGACACATTATTAGGGGATCGGGTGTCACGAACCGACACGTAGAATTAGGGGATCGGAGTGTCACGTACCGACACATAGTGTAGGGGATTGGAGTGTCACGTACCGACACATAACATTAGTGGGACGGGTGTCACGAACCGACACGTAGAATTAGGGGATCGGAGTGTCACGTACCGACCATAGTAGTAGGGGATCGGAGTGTCACGTACCGACACACAGAGGGAAGAAAGATAATGAATAGGAAGAAAGATAATGAATCTTGAAAGATGATAATATACTCACATGAACTTAATTCCCAAAAATGAGTATGGTATTGAGGCTTGAGCCTCATGGATGAACTTGATGGTACTTATTGATGATTATAGTACTTGTTGTGGTTACATGTTGAGTTTATAGTTGATTTATGATATTAACTGATATATACTGTTTTCTATTTTGAGTTGGCCGATGATATCTACTCAGTACTTGTGGTTGTACTGACCCCCTACTTTTATGTTTTCTTCTTTGTTATTTTGTGGAGTGCAGCAAACGTGCCGTGTCTTCAACTCAACAGTAAATCTAGCCAGTCTTCACTACTCGGAAATTCAGGGTGAGCTAACGCGTCTAGCTTGGACTGGATCTTCTTCTTCAAGTCTTGATGCCTTGAACTTCTGGCATGGACTAGCTTTGTACTTGTTTTAGTTTCTTAGACACTCTTAGTTTAGTAATTTGATCATAGATGTTCTTGTGATGATGACTTCCAGATTTTGGGGATAATAATAATAGTTTTGAATTGTTTTTATTAATGAGTTTAAGTCTTCCGCAATATTTTCAGTTGATACACATTGAAATGTTAAGGTTTAGATTTGTTGGTTCGCTCACATAGGAGGGTAAATGTGGGTGCCAGTCGCGGCTCGGTTTTGGGTCGTGACAAACTTGGTATCAGAGCATTAGGTTCGTTGGTCTCATCACACAAGAACGAGTCTAGTGGAGTCTTAAGGAACGGTAGGGGGACGCCTTTACTTTTCTTTGAGAGGCTATAAGACTTTAGGAAAATTCCATTCTTTCATTCTTTCTTTCGTGCTACTACTTGAGTCCAATTGGTATCTAGGTGATACAAATTGGTATCTGACCATCTTCACTCTATTTCGCAGATGGTTAGAACTAGAGCAACGACCGCACCAGCAGCAACAACGGAAAGACAAGAAACGACTGAGCCAGCCACTGGGGCTGTGGCTCGAGGAAGAACAGCGGCAAGAGGCCGTGGAAGAGGTCGTGGGAGGACATCCTCTAGAGGGAGAGGACAAGCACCTAGCCCATCTGATACTAGGGCGGTGACTCCTCCACCGACCGAGGAGGTGATAAGAGAGGGTGAGGAAGGGGAGAATGAACAAGTGCAACATGAGGAATTGCCACTCCAACCTACCCCAGAGATGATCAACCAAGTACTTGCTTATCTTAGCGGGTTATCTGATCAGGGTCAGGCACCTCCAGTGGTTTCTGCACCAACACCTCCGTTTCAGAGATACGACATGCGGCTACTATGGCTCCCCGCATAGATGCCATCATTGGAGATAGGCACATTTCCACGTCTGACTACTGGGCCTATAATGACAAATGATCACATGAACTTTTCAGTAAGTTCTTGAAATTGAAACCTCCAGTCTTCAAGGGTGCAGAATCTGAGGATTGCTTACGATTTCCTGGTTGATTGTCATGAGCTACTACACAAGATGGGTATTGTAGAACGGTTTGCGTCGAGTTCGTGAGCTATCAGTTTCAAAGGAACGCCAAAATGTGGTGGCGGTCACATGTTGAGTGTCAACCAACAGAGGCACCACCTATGACTTGGGAATCATTCTCTAGCTTGTTTATGGAGAAGTATATCCCAAGGACTTTGAGAGATAGAAAAAGGGATGAGTTCTTGAGTCTAGAGAAAGGAAGGATGACGGTTAATGCATACGAGGCTAAATTCCGTGCATTATCCAGGTATGCCACCCAACTCTGTTTCAGTCCACAAACGAACATTTGCCGTTTTGTGAAGGGGTTGAGGTCAGAATTGCGGATTTCAGCCTTACAGGTAGCGGCTACGGCAAAATCCTTCCAAGAGGTGGTAGACTTTGTGATAGAGGTGGAAGGAGTGAAGCCAGATGACTTCACCACGACATCGACATCAAAGAGGTTTCGAAAGGGAGGTGAGTTCAATGGTTCTTATACTTGAGGACAGAGTTCTGGAGGCTACTCAGTTCGACCAATTCAGTCTTCACTACAGACTGTAGTTGGGGGTCCACCCAAGACCGGTCAACACTCTCCGAGAGACCTATGCCTGACTCCAGAGAGTGTTAGATGTGGGGGGAGATTGGACATATTAGGAGAAATTGTCCAAAACAGAGTTACAGACCCCTGATAGCTAGAGGTAGGGGTGGTCATGGTAGAGGCCGTTTTTCTGGAGGACGTGGTGGTCGAGGTAATGGTGGTCACCAAAACGGCAGAGGTGATGGGCAAAACGGAGCCACTACAACACAACATGGTAGGGGCAACGGACAGACAAACGATAGGGCCCATTGTTACGCTTTCCCTGGGAGATCTGAAGCGGAGGCGTCTGATGCGGTTATCACAGGTAATCTTTTGGTTTGTGATTGCATGGCTTATGTATTGTTTGAACCCGGATCCACATTTTCTTATGTATCTTCCTCATTTGCTAATGGTCTTAAATTACATTGTGAATTACTTGACATGCCTATTCATGTTTCTACTTCGGTGGGTGAGTCTGTGATAGTCGAAAAAGTGTATAGGTCTTGTTTGGTGAATTTCGTGGGGAGCACCACTTATGTAGATCTGGTTATCTTAGAAATGGTTGACTTTGATTTAATTCTGGGTATGACTTGGCTTTCTCCGAATTTTGCGATTTTGGATTGTAATGCTAAAACCGTGACGTTAGCCAAGACTGGGACAGATCCGTTAGTGTGGGAGGGCGACTACACTCCCAATCCGGTTCGTATCGTGTCCTTTCTTCGTGCTAAGAAGATGGTTAGTAAGGGTTGTTTAGCTTTCTTGGCACATCTCAGGGATGACACTACCCAAGTACCTTCAATTGAGTCGGTTTCGGTAGTACGTGAATTTTTGGATGTGTTTCCTGCAGATCTTCCTGGTATGCCACCGGATAGAGATATCGATTTTTGCATCGATTTGGAACCGGGTACTCGCCCCATTTCTATACCCCCTTATAGAATGGCTCCCGCGGAGTTAAGAGAGTTAAAAGCACAACTTCAAGAGTTGTTGAGCAAAGGCTTCATTAGACCAAGTGCATCTCTTGGGGTGCTCCGGTTTTGTTTGTGAAGAAGAAGGATGAGAGTTTTCGGATGTGCATAGACAATAGACAACTGAACAAGGTAACTATCAAAACAAGTATCCTCTCCTCGCATTGATGACTTGTTCGATCACAGGTGCTTGTGTCTTCTCTAAAATTGACTTGAGATCCGGTTATCACCAATTTAAAATACGGCAGTGGATGTGCCAAAGACTGCTTTTCGAACTAGGTATGGGCACTACGAATTTGTGGTAATGTATTTTGGTCTTACAAATGCCCCTGCTGCTTTCATGAGCTTAATGAATGGGATTTTTAAGCCATATCTGGATCTCTTTGTGATCGTGTTTATTGATGATATACTGATATACTCTAAAAGTAAGAAAGAACATGAGGAGCATTTGAGAATTGTATTGGAAATGTTGAGGGAGAAAAAGCTTTATGCCAAGTTCTCTAAGTGTGAGTTTTGGCTAGATGCAGTGTCCTTCTTGGGACACGTGGTTTCTAAGGATGGAGTGATGGTGGATCCTTCTAAGATCGAAACAGTGAAGAATTGGGTAAGACCTACAAACGTGTCAGAAATAAGTAGCTTGTTGGGTTAGCTAGCTACTACCGCGCCGCCGATTTGTCAAGGGTTCTCTCTATCGCTTCCCTTCCCAATTGACGAACTTGACTAAGCAGAATGTTCCATTTGTATGGTCGGATGAGTGTGAAGAAAGCTTTCAGAAACTCAAGACTTTGTTGACTACCGCACCTATCCTTACTTTGCCAGTAGAGGGTAAGAACTTCATCGTCTATTGTGATGCATCCTATTCGGGTTTGGGTGCAGTGCTAATGTAAGAGAAGAATGTGATTTCTTATGCTTTGAGGCAATTAAAGGTGCATGAACGTAACTATCCGACCCATGATTTGGAGTTGGCCGCGGTAGTATTTGCACTAAAGCAATGGAGGCACTATTTGTATGGGGTTAAGTGTGAAGTCTATACAGATCATCGTAGCCTACAGTATGTCTTTACTCAGAAAGATTTGAATTTGAGACAGAGGAGATGGATGGAACTCCTTAAGGACTACGATATCACTATCTTATACCATCCGGGAAAAGCAAATGTTGTGGCGGATGCTTTAAGTAGAAAGGCCGGAAGCATGGGAAGTCTAGCTCACTTGCAAGCTTCTAGACGCCCATTGGCTAGAGAGGTTCAGAATCTGGCTAATGACCTTATGAGGTTAAAAATAAATGAGAAGGGAGGAGTGTTAGCTTGTGTGGAGGCAAGATCTTCCTTCCTTGACAAGATTAAGGGAAAGCAGTTTAACGATGAGAAATTGATACGGATCCGAGATAAATCGTTGCGAGGAGAGGCTAAGGAAGCAATCATTGATGACGAAGGCATTTTGAGGATTAAGGGAAGGGTATGTGTACCCCGCATCGATGATTTGATCACCACTATTCTTACAGAGGCTCATAGTTCCTGATATTCTATACATCCTGGTGTAACCAAGATGTACCGTGACCTAAAGCAACACTTTTGGTGGAGTAGAATAAAGCGTGACATTGTGGATTTTGTTGCCAAATGTCCAAATTGTCAACAAGTGAAGTATGAACACCAGAGGCCCGGAGGAACACTTCAAATGATGCCCATTCCTGAATGGAAGTGGGAGAGAATTGCAATGGACTTCGTGGTTGGTCTTCCAAAGACATTGAGTAAATTTGATTCCATTTGGGTAATCGTAGATTGATTAACTAAGTCCGATCACTTCATTCCGGTCAAGGTGACCTACAATGCAGAGAAGTTAGCTAAAATCTACATCTCAGAAATCGTTCGACTGCATGGAGTTCCACTTTCCATTATATCTGATAGAGGTACGCAGTTTACTTCTAAGTTTTGGAGAACATTGCATGCTGAATTAGGTACTAGATTGGACCTTAGTACTGCATTTCATCCTCAGACCGATGGTCAGTCTGAGCGAACGATTCAAATGTTGGAGGATATGCTTCGTGCATGTGTGATAGAATTTGGTGGCCATTGGGATAATTTCTTACCCTTGCGGAGTTTTCATACAATAATAGCTATCACTCCAGTATTGATATGGCTCCATTTGAAGCATTGTATGGGAGGAGGTGTATCTCCCATTGGGTGGTTTGATGCATTTGAGGTTAGACCTTGGGGTACTGACCTCTTGAGGATTCGTTAGATAAGGTGAAGTGCATTCAAGGAAAGCTTCTAGCGGCGCAAAGTAGGCAAAAGGAGTATGCAGACCGAAAGGTTAGAGACTTGGAGTTCATGGAGGGTGAACAAGTCTTGTTGAAGGTTTCACCCATGAAAGGGGTGAGATGCGGTTTGGAAAAAGGGGTAAGTTAAGTCCAAGGTATATTGGACCATTTGAGGTACTAAGCGAGTAGGGGAGGTGGCTTATGAATTAGCCTTACCTCCAGGGCTGTCCGGAGTGCATCCGGTATTTCATGTGTCCATGTTGAAAAGATACCATGGGGATGGAAACTACATCATCCGTTGGGATTCAGTTTTGCTTGATGAGAATTTGACTTATGAGGAGGAAACCCGTTGCTATTTTAGATAGAGAGATTTCGCAAGTTGAGGTCGAGAGAGATTGCATCCATCAAAGTTCAATGAAGAATCGACCGGTTGAAGAGGCTACTTGGGAGAAGAGGCAGATATGCAAGGAAAATACCCACATCTGTTTACAGATTCAGGTACTCCTTTTCGCCATTGTTTTTCTTCTTTTGATCGTTCAAGGACGAACGATGGGTAAATTGGTATCTATTGTAACGACCTGTTTAGTCGTTTTGAGCAGCAGATTTTATTTCTGGAAAAACTGGCTGAGACGACGGTCACCATGACGGACCGTCATGGGCACGACGGACCGTCGAGGGTGTCTCGTCCCAGAACACTTAGAATTCTGAAATTTGTGTTCTAAAATCGACTCTCTGTAATATGTGACGGACCTGCAGGACGGACCGTCACAGCTACGACGAACCGTCGTGATCTCCCGTTGTAAAACACTTCAACTCTTGAGAATTTGGTACGGGAAACGAGTCTCTGAACGTCATGACGGAAGTGCAGGACGGACTGTCACAGGTGTGACAGACCGTCACAGTCTACTTAGTGAAAAATGGAGTTCTAAGATGCTGCGACGACCTGCGTGACGGACCGTCGCAGGCACGACGGGCCGTCACAAGTTGCGCAAATCCCAGGCCAGAATCGGATTTCTTTACACGTTTTAAGGGACGTTTGGGACTATTCTTTCCTTAATTATAAAGTTAGAGGGTTAATATTAATAAGTCTAATTACTGGGGGTTAAAGAGGTAACCTTAAGTTAATTAGTGGGTTATTATTGTCATCCTTTACACTTAATTATATGTTAATTAGGGTAAAATAAAGAGGGTTTGAATAAAAGAAAACAGAAAGAACAAAGAGAAAGAGACGATCGAACGAGGAAGAAAGAAAACAAAGCTTGGGAAATTGCTTGTTGATTCCAATTCTTTGATGGAGGTAGGTTATGGTTTTCATGCTATTCGTAGTAGACTCTTAATAGCGAATAATATGTGTTAGTAGTATTATAAAGTCTTCTATATGCTTAAATTGTATGCTTGCATGAATATGATTATGTGATTTTGATAAAACAAGCATGATGAGAATATTGAATCCCAAATCTTGAAAGAAACTTTAATCTACTTATTAATGATGATGCCTTGGTATAAAAGAAGGCTTGATGAATTAAAGTAATGGGATTGATGATGCCTTGGTATAGAGAAGGCTTGATGTATTGATACAATGAGATTACGGAGTGTCACGTTCCGACACATAGTATTAGTGGATCAGAGTGTGACGTTCCGACACATAGCATTAGTGGGACGGGTGTCACGAACCGACACGTAGAATTAGGGGATCGGAGTGTCACGTACTGACACATATTATTAGGGGATCGGGTGTCACGAACCGACACGTAGAATTAGGGGATCGGAGTGTCACGTACCGACACATAGTAGTAGGGGATCAGAGTGTCACGTACCGACACATAGCATTAGTGGGACGGGTTTCACGAACCGACACGTAGAATTAGGGGATCGGAGTGTCACGTACCGACACATAGTAGTAGGGGATCGAGTGTCACGTACCGACACAAAGAGGAAGAAAGATATATGAATCTTGAAAGATGATAATATACTCAACATAATAACTTAATTCCCAAAAATGAGTATGGTATTGAGGCTTGAGCCTCATGGATGAACTTGATGGTACTTATTGATGATTATAGTACTTGTTGTGGTTACATGTTGAGTTTATAGTTGATTTATGATATTAACTTATATATACTGTTTTCTATTTTGAGTTGGCCGATGATATCTACTCAGTACTTGTGGTTGTACTGACCCCCTACTTTTATGTTTTCTTCTTTGTTATTTGTGGAGTGCAGCAAACGTGCCGTCGTCTTCAACTCAACAGTAAATCTAGCCAGTCTTCACTACATCGGAAATTCAGGGTGAGCTAACGCGTCTAGCTTGGATTGGATCTTCTTCTTCAAGTCTTGATGCCTTGAACTTCCGGCATGGACTAGCTTTGTACTTGTTTTAGTTTCTTAGACACTCTTAGTTTAGTAATTTGATCATAGATGTTCTTGTGATGATGACTTCCAGATTTGGGGATAATAATAATAGTTTTGAATTGTTTTTTATTAATGAGTTTAAGTCTTCCGCAATATTTTCAGTTGATATACATTGAAATGTTAAGGTTTAATGATTGGTTTCGCTCACATAGGAGGGTAAATGTGGGTGCCAGTCGCGGCTCGGTTTTGGGTCGTGACAAAAATAGATAGATTGTAGAGCATCATATAGGCAATATACCATAAAATCTAAATACAAAAGATTAAAAAAAAGACTTTAAAGAACCTTTCTCATTAGCTATTGAATTTTTTACACTACTTATGGTTCTGATTAAATACTAATAGTTTTATTTTTTGTATTTCAACAATTAAATAGAAGTGAAACAAAAAATACATAACTTATTAAAGTCATTCTTATAAAACAAACAAACGGTAACATGATAAGAATTTGCCACACATCTATTACAATTATGCTAGTTGAAGAGTTCAAAAATCTATTGAAGAATAAGCAACTATGATAGAAGCTAAGTATTTGAGATACACAAGAACTTCTAATGACTTTGAAAATTTCACATCAAAGATTCAAGAATTCCAATGCCAATAGTT